>CM060952.1:80604663-80837720 GCA_030765055.1 Mantis religiosa | reverse complement strand
GGAGGGACTCCGGTCTACGAGGTGGCCCAGTCGGTCGATTCAGGAATTCGACTGGCGGGATGCTGAGGCGGAAGGGCAGGGCGGCCTCTGATCTCCAAACCGGCCGCCTTCTGCTTCAGGGCTCCGGTAGGTGGGATGACGATTGTCCTGGACTGCCGGTGTGTTTCTATCTAATAAAGTATAGGGACCCAGCCCTTTGTAGTGTGGTGATTCCTTGGGTCGGCCGACCTCTGTCTCCTCTCACCTCATCCTCCCTCCCAGGGGTTCCCCATTTGGGGAATAGGTACAAAAGACCAGTGTGGTCGAAGCGCCGAATCCCCTCCAAACAATCCAAACCCATTTGAAAAAAAGTATAATTGGCAAATTCAAACAATAGTAAATGGAAAATCTTATCTCGTCAATAAAGTACATAACCAATTGCGTACCTTTAACAAGATTTTCATTTCATGTTTACACAACATTTAAACAAGATAACAAGACACACACCTCATGTTTTACATAAAGTAAGATTCTGTATATTTCTTGCGGTTTACCAGTTATACAAAAGAATAACAATAAAAGCACTTTAGAAGACATTCCCAGAAAATTCAGGGTATCCATTTATTTCTCATGAGAAGTTTTAAATATGTTGTATTTTTATCAAAACTGTTAAAACCACGTTTGATAAAGTAAGTTTTCGAAAAATACTCCACTAATATAAACATATAATATTGGGGATTTTCTCGAAAATTCTAAAATTAATTGTCATATTGATTTCGGAACCTCAAAACTTATATTTCTAGTGAAATATCGGTTTTTTTTTTTATTTACGTCCTTCGGCTTTAAATCATATTGGACGATGAATGAAATGATGCTCAAATGAATCCAGGGTCCATAGAACTTATAGTTATCAGAAATTCATCTCTTAGGATAAGGGAAAAATCCGGGGCAAAGAAATCACCCTGACCGAGATTATAGCTACGACCGCGCTACAGAGGCGGGTAATATCAGCGTCAAATTGTAGAATTTCATATTATCTGTGAACTCGCAAGTATTTTTTCGTCAAGTTTTATTGCACCCCTTTACGGTTTACCTACGTAACGCTGTAAAATGCTTTACAACTCCACCAGTTTTCTGTCGTTCCCCGGCGATATTCTCTCAGATTTTACGAACTGCTTCAGAAATACGGTTCCCTGGAATTCCCTGAGGTTGTACACTATGCCAGTCCTCGTAGTGCGTATTGATATATCCTCCCAGATATGTCCTTACACATCTGTGGAAAGTTTTCGTTCAGTTTTCTTCAGAATTTATGTACCAGGTATTCAATTCAAAAACTATAACAGAAAATCGAACAAACTGCAAGACAATCAGCTCGCAAAACTTTAGAACTTGAGCAAATTTCGTTCGTTTTCAGAACATGATATTCTATACATGTTGAAGAGTGAGTTTAGGAACTCATATGAATGCAAGATATTAGAAAATTGGCAAGTATGAATTTCTGGAGCAAACATGATATGTATGGTTAGTGAAATACTTGCAGTAGGAGCTGGTGTAGTGCAGTGACCCAGAATGCGAGTGTACTTCAAGAATCCACAAGCCTGTTCTCGTACGTAACAATAGAGAGCAGTTAACTCAAGAGAGCTCCGTGCTTGTTTTTATTGCAGTTTCGAAAACGCCATGTCGCTGCAGTCGAACTTCCTGACTAAAGTCACTTTACCCGATTTGAGGCTGCAAGGAGTTGGTTCTAGTTCACAAATACGTAATATAACGCCATTGTTCTATTCTGTGGCGTTACAATTACATGACATTCTCTACCCGTTCTTCAACTATTCCTTCAAACTCTACTTTTATTGAGACAAATATTAGTTGTAGTAGAAGTAGTTTTATAAACAGCTAACGTAACTTGCACAGCGATTACACCAAGATACGAACTTGTTTACTGCGCGTATGATGGTGTAGGCACAATGGGAACGCAAGAATACGGTACTTTAATGATAATTAGATCTTTTAAGAGCTGGTCGCTATGTGATGACAGTGAAATTCAGTTCTTTGTATGGCCAAGAGATAAAAAGTGAATAACGACTTCCCATTTGAGAGAAGTATAAGTATTAGAAAATTCGCACTAGTAATAATAATAATAATAATAATAATAATAATAATAATAATAATAATAATAATAATAATAATAATAATAATAAGAATAATAATAATAATAATAATAATAATAATAATAATAATAATAATAATAATAATAATAATAATAATAATAATAATAATAATAATAATAATAATAATAATAATAATAATAATAATAATAATAATAATAATAATAATTCGCAAGTTTATTCTATAAAGGTTATTTGATATAGGTTGTGCTTTTAACGAAATTTACATTTTGTGTGTTGAGATTTCGTCTGCCTTTTACGGTTTATCGGCTATACAGAAATGCTATTTTGAGATAATAGAAGATAAAGAAAACTTATCCATGTAAACGATACATTTTGCTGCACAATATTGAATTATAGAAAGTTATACCAAGTTTGGTATACATTCTTCTCCCCCCGCTTGATGTTTGACAGCGAAGGTGCAGAATGGAAACTGCGTACGTCAGGGTACCGCAGTTTTGGGGACTGTACTCTAAATACAACCAATTAATGGTGGTCGAATTACGAAAATTGAGAATTTTCCTTAATAGCAGTCCCACGTTAATCTCATTTGGCCCCTCAGAGAGTAAATCAGAACTCCCATGAGAAGAAAAACCTCACGCAAGTACTGAAAATCGAACCGGGGTCACTCACTAAGTAAGCAGCTGCACGTCTTTGCTATCGTGACTTTGTGGGTTCGTAGAATTAAAAGGCCGAGTTGCAGAAATTAAAAATCTTCTTTATTTTCGTAGAAATACTCTTATAGATTACAGCAGCATTACGTTACATACACCATCAGTCTACCAAGGTTGATCACAATAACCAACAGTGACAGCAGATTACATTCTTATCTCACGTTACAACAACATAGCTGGCTGTCTCTCATTTCACAATACTGTTTCCCCACTACTACTCCCTCTTGGCCAATCGTCGCCTCTTTAAATACTTCACAGATAATTTCTAGATGATTCGGAAATAAACCAGAACGCGAACAATCTCTATCAGTCCAGAAGTAACTAGAAATTTCCAGTTATCTCTGTTTGTTTCGGCAGACCCTTATGTGCCTGTTATCCTTGTCCGCGGGCTCTTGGTTTTCACACTGCCCTCCTATCAGTTTATTTTGTGTAAACAAGTCACGCGAACGTAGATACGGGTTCGCGACACTGCTCCCTCCTCAAGGCTGGTCGTCCCGAACAGCACCATCGTAGCGTGCCCGACTATCCAGTTGTACCACCAACAACTTCCTTCGCGGCACCTCCTGGATGCGTTAGATCACGTCGTTAGTCCTCTTCACCACCTGGTACGGTCCTTACCATGGTGTTGGAGTTTTTCGATTGTTCGGTTTGCTCCCAGGTGTCCTCCTGAAGTACCGGCGTGCACTTCCTCCAAGACTTCCGGGACCCTACTTCGGGGAAGTACCAACTGCTTCCTCTGCGTCTTCCCATCAGGTGATTCCCATACCCGGAACAGCACGCCCTCTCTTGTCTTCAATGATTCCCATTGGGCCCAGTACGACTTGTAGGTGGCGCTCCTCGGTACGATGTCCTCCCAGGTTGGTCTCGTCCCTGTCTCCACTTCTCTCAAGAGTGGCCCCAAGTCTGCGTCCGCCAGCTGCTCCCTCCTCAGGCCTGCGCTATCCCAGCCATCCACAGGCACTGCCGTGACTACTCGGACTGCTGCGGCACGCTCCTTCTCTTCCACTCTTGTGCATTTGCCGTACTCCTCTGGGCAGGATCTTCGGGACATGCCGTCTGCGTTACCGTGGTTCTTCTCTCTACGATGTTCAGAGGCGAAGTCGTACTCCTGCAGGCTCAGAACCCAACGTGCTCTCTGGCTTTCCAAGTTTCTAAAGCTCAATAGAGGTTAGGGTGGAATGGTCAGTCCTCATGTGGAATGGCTGACCATACAGATACTTCTGGAAGTGCTCCAAGCCCTCTACTACCGCCAGTAACTCTCGTCGGGTGACGCAGTAGTTCTTCTCTGCCTTGACTGAAGACGCGCTGGTATCGTCTCAGCAGTTGTCGAACCTTCTCGAGTTGTTCTGCGGCCAGGTGATCGGCCGCCCTCTCCAATAAGCCTTCCAGCCGGGGCCCCAGGTGTTGCGTTGGCACCGGCTCCTGTGTCTTGTCGATTGCTGTCACGATTAGCACGGGCTCGCACGTCCCCATATCCGTTCCGGCCTGGACGTCGTGATCGTGTCTGCCAGGTTGAGCATGCTCACTGGCACCTCTCGGTACAGCAACAATGTTCTTCATTCGCTGTCCTTCCAGTCGCGCCGTCTCCACCACCTCCTTTCTCGCGGGGACCCACGTTTTTCTTTAAGATGACACTGCAGACTCCAAGGCGTTCTTCGGGTTTCCGGAGTATGACCTCTTCTCCATTGAGCCGCAGGATCTTCCTGCCGTCATCGACCGTCGCCTCGTGGCTCCTGAGGGCATCCAGTCCCAGTATCACCTCCTCAGCCACCTCCGCGACGAACACCCACTGACGCACGGCACTCCGTCCCAAGGTCAACTGCAGCAGAGCCTCCCTCTCCACGGGCAAGGTGTCGCCTGATGCCGTCACCACCTGGTATGATCGGCTTGGTTTCCTCGACGGTAAACGCTTGGTACATCAGGTCTGATGATGGTCACGGCTACCCCGGTGTCTACGAGTACGCGGCACGGCTTCCCTCTGGCCCAACCGTCCGCGATGAGGCTGTCATCCATACGTCGGCTGACGGCACGCAGTGTCACTCGAGGAGATGGTGGTGATGGAGTCGACTTGCTCCTCACCCATTTCTTACTCGTTCCTCCGGCTGCTCTTCCTGGTGTCGGTCATCTTCGCGGTCATCGTCGCGCCCAAGTTGCTATTTGCAGCTTCTGTCTTCGTTGTCAATTCGCTCTTTATTTCTTCCATCTTCTCGGTGATGTTGTCCTTATCCCACTTCTGACACCAATTGTGACTTTGTGGGTTCATAGAATTAAAAGGCCGAGTTGCAGAAATTAAAAATCTCCTTTATTTTCGTAGAAATACTCTTATAGATTACAGCAGCATTACGTTACATACACCATCAGTCTACCAAGGTTGATCATAATAACAAACAGTGACAGCAGATTACATTCTTAGCTCTCGTTACAGCAACACAGCTGGCTGTCTCTCATTACACAACACTGTTTCACAACTACTACTCCCTCTTGGCCAATCGTCGACTATTTAAATACTTCACAGATAATTTCTAGATGATTCGCAAATAAACCAGAACGCGAACAACCTCTATCAGTCCAGAAGTAACTAGAAATTTCCATTTATCTCAGTTTGTTTGTTTCGGCAGACCCTTATGTGCCTGTTATCTTTGTCCGCGGGCTCTTGGTTTTCACACTGCCCTCCTATCAGTTTCTTTTGTGTAAACAAGCCAAGCGATCGTAGATACGGGTTCGCGATACTATTATATATCTAGCAGATATCAACCCTTTTTGTTGGGAAGAAACTTTCGTAGAACGCGATATGGCCAAGATGTCAACTAAATATTATATCAGTATTGTGAACTGGTGCACTCTTTAACCTCGCTAGATTCAGTTTTCACTGTCCTTAGTATCTGATACTTCTGTTCACGGTCACTTCATTACGTGAACTAGTTCTACTGAACCACTGCCACTTCACTATATCAACTAGTCCTGCCCACTGCTACTTCACTGTGTAAACTAGTTCTAATGACTTCATTAATGTGAACTAGTTCCATAATTGACTACTTCAATATATGAACTAGTTCCGTTATACACTGTCACCTCACCTTGTTTTCATATTCACTTCGTAACAGTCTAACTTATTTAAGACACCGGATAATAGAACTAATGACTACGATGAGCTCCTTAAAAAAAACTTTACTATCAGTTAAAGTGTAGTGTATTCCTATTGTTAACACATAAGGGCTTTTTTGTTAAATTTTGCTGTGGTCGTAAAGACAATTAAATCTTGCCTCGCTATAGCAAACGGAATGGAAGCAGCCGAGTTAATGACGACATATGGCGCACATCCAAATGTAGGGTAATATTTGCAAAAACGTGGTAAAACCCATGCCGTATCATAAGATTTTATGATGACCGAAGCTGCAATATTCAAAACGCTATTACACATCAAACCAGAAAGAAAACCTTCTGAAATGTACACTCGCATTACTGTCTCTATCCATTCCTTAAAACTCTTATATCTCCATCTACTTCGTTATTTGGTTTAAATATTGGTAGAAGTAGTTTTATTACATATCTCCTTGTAGGTAGTCTTAATGAGAATAGAATACAATGCACTAAAGTAGTGCATACTTTGAGTGTGGTCGCTATGTAAGTGCTTTGAAATTCCATTCCCTTTACACGACTCAGGGATAAAATAATAAATAACTATTTTCCATTTTAAAAGTGTATGAATTTTAAAATTGAAACAAATAACAAGAATTATCTCGACAAGGGTAAACTGTACTAAGTTATTTGGCATAAATTGTGTGACTTAACGAGACATACTTACAATTTTTGCATAAGAATATTGTTAGTAGGACTTCCGAGAAAATTCACAGCCATACCTAGAGAAAAGAAGAGTAGCGTTCTCTGTTGCCACGTTTATCCAGTGTGAATGCAGATTAGAGCTCCCACGAAGAAGAGGGGTATTGGTTATTGGCTTGTGTTGCATGTAGGCAGGTGTGGCTAATTAATCCAATAATACGGTTACACTAATGAGCACCCCCTTCCCCATGGGTGGGCCCACGGGATCCCAAAGGACCCATTAAAGGAGGTTACGTGTATAAAACGTGTATAATGGGCTCTGTGAGCGACTAGGCATCACATTAATCTCAAGAGTAGAGATCTACGTATATGTTGCATTTTGTGGGCCCGCTGGGAGACATGCATCGTGCTCGAACCAGGGACCACTACGTACCTTTCATAAACTAAGATTTAACTCACATTTAAATTCTGAGGTTAACACGTAATGACAATTTGAAGTAGAAAAAGAAACTAAGAATGTTTTATTGATAAAAAAATCACATATAGAGTCTAAAACCTTAGATTTCCAGGAGATTCGTATATAAATAGATTCGTAGTTCCTAACCGAGCGGGATGGCTCAGGCATTTTCGTCTGCGGCCCGCATTCGGGAGATGCAGGTTCTATTCTCGTGGCTGGCCTACCTGACCCATGGCTTTTTTACAGGTTGTCAGGTGAAAGCTGGGTAGAGTAATTGACAGAGAATTTCCCGTCGTTCCACTTCATCTTGATTGTCATTTCACACCATCTGTCATCTGGTGGTTTCTTTAGTGGTAGAAGTGTCGCGGGAGTCTTGGCGCTACATGGCAGGATGATATGCTTCTGGTAAGGTAGGGCAGTCTTGGTTCTCCCGACCGGCCTAGTGCATGTTTCAGGACCAAGGTGGCTGGCCTAGCGGAGACTTTCCAACTGGTCAGTTGTATGGACCCTTCCCTATGCACTGTCGTGACTCCCCTGGGTTGGCAGGCCTCTGTCCCCTCTCTCCATATACTTCCTCCCGGGAATGCCTCACTTGGAGCATAGACACAATAAAGTCTGGTCGCAGTGCCGAATCACCTCCGTATGATTCTATCTCATTCTTCATAGTTTATATATCTTATCTAAATGTGGTTTAAAAACAGATCAAATGATGGCTGAGTTTAGGCAAAAAAAAAGTTTAAATTTATTTTCTATTGAGTATGTTGTCATAACATTACATCAGGGCTGGCTTTATACTCGCAGAACAGAATAAACTTCAGTTCATCTGCCTGCCCAGCCATAGATACAATGAAAGAGTTAATAAAACTGAAAGACGTGGACTAATTATGCAATTTTTGACAACATTTCGATATTGGACATACTGTTCACAGGAAAACAAGAATACTGGGTAAACCCCCACAAAATAGAAAAGCTAAACTATTGGTGAACCTAGAGCTGGAAATCTATTAAAGTCTAGCACACTTTGGCTAAGAGTATTTGTCACAGATATGATCCTGTGAACAAAAAGTTCTAAATAAAATAGGAGTGCTTGACGGTAACTTACATTGCAAGAAACTGAAACAATCGTAGCTTCTGTGACGCTTTGACTTATAAAAGGTAAAATGTTTTGGGAAAATGTTTATAGAACCAAAATAATTACAACACATTCTCATTAATACAGTGCATTCCGTAATTAACAATATAACCAGTACTATAATTCCTAAGTTGAAGTACTTCCGGAAAATGGTGGAATTGTACATCGAAAAAGACAGGACTAGGCAAATTTCAGAGGAATGAAACTCGGATGTATCTTTCCTATTTACGAGGGCTGTTCAATAAAGAATGGCCACAGTTTTTTTGACAACGTACCTTTACTTATCCTCATAATTTTGAAGGTCATTCTCAAAACAGTCTCCCCTGAATGCGATGCACCTATCAGTTTTTTGAGAAATCTTTCAAAATCGCCGCCGCAGCCTTCACCACTGCTTCTGATATTGGATAATGCTTCCTACGAAGGCGTTTCTTCAAGTTAGGGAATAGAAAAAAGTCACATGTGGTTAAATCCGGACTATAGGGAGATTGAGAGATGTACTTCACGTTGATTTTTGCAAGATATTCAGCAACAACCATGGCAACATGCGGCCGCGCATTATCGTGGTGCAGCATCTAGCCTGCTTCACGGAAATGTCTTTTGCGCCTGATATGGACTTGCAATGTTTTCAGGACAACCTTGTTGTATTGTCCCGTTACTGATGTGTGTGCAGGTACAACATGCTGATAAACCATTCCATGAATATCGAAGATTGAGATGACCATAACCTTTCCAGCAGAAGCAACCACGTTTGATTTTTTTTTTTCGAGGGGGGGGGGGTTGGGGATGAAGGAGCTTTGCTGTTTGCTCTCAAGATCAAAATGATGTAGCGAAATTTCATCAGCAGTGATTACGTTTGAAAGAAACTACGGGTATTCCTCTAACATCAAGTTTAACTGCATGTTACCTCCATTGCAGCGTAGGCGATACTGAATATGTCTGAGCTTGCCTGGTTCTCACAGGCGGGAACCAGGAGTACCAATAATGAAACTACTACGGCGTGTTTGTTTCACATTAAGCTAACAGAATATAATAAGATTGAATTTTAGAGCGAAAAATTATGACCGTAAAAAAATTATGATCATTCTTTATTGAACAGCTCTCGTACATTCACTACCTCTGTACCGAAAGTAAATAGTTGAAGTATTTAATTCCAGCTAGAAAACCAATGCCGAAAATTATCTGGAAATACAAACGCACCCTGAATCTAAATGAGCTTTTTAAAAAGGTTTTAAGACGTACGCGCGTGTGTGTGCGCGCGCGTGCGTGTGCGTGCGTGAACGCCGTAACGAGAAAGCGAGAAGTCGGTTAAATACAAAACTTTGTATTTTAAGTCCAGCATCTTACAAAGCTTTTACAAAAAGATTGAACAAAGTCTCCCTAACCCAAGCTCCTTTTATATCAAAACTTCCTCGTAAAGTTTGATTTTCTCAAAAAGGCTATAAAGGTATTTAAAATACCTCCTTCTTAATACATTTCATATAAAATATTAATTTTCTGGGAATAAGCTCTTAGGTCCTCTTCACTTTGGATTGGATTAGTATGTAACTGGAAAAACATAAGAGATAGACCAAATCTTACTACACACAAAAAAATGTAAATCTCGCTATAAACGTGTAATATATGTCAAATCTTCCAGTTTTTTCGTGGACTGAACCATTATCGAGATATTTATTCTTATTTAAGTTTTCCAGTAGGTGTACTTTTTTCAAATTGGGAACTTGTTTTCATTTTTGTATCTCCTGAATGTAATTTCAAAGTCATTACATAACGAGCAGCTCTTAAAGTATTTGACCATCCCTTAAACATACTTTACTTTTGTATCCCATTTTATCATACTCCATTTTAAAATTATACTGACATCATAGATAATATGATCACGATATTTACTATATTTGGCCACCACATATCCTTCACTGGCTGTAGTAGAGTTCGTTGCTTCTACCCAGTAGGAAACTGTATTTAATTTTAACCAATCAGAAACATCAGTTTATTTTCCTAAGGGGAATAGTTCACGCAGTAAGAGTTGGTGCCGCTTTTCTGCTGAGAACACCTTGATTTGATGACAATCTAATTTTAAAATGCAGCTATACCTACAAGGAAATAAGTAAATAAACCGTTTTACGAATGTTTACTTTGATTAGTATGATAATCAAGTGCAAAAATAGTTTGTATAGGAGTGAAAAGAGAAGATTATATGAATGTAATATAGAATTGTGCTATTAAGTGAACCTAATTGTTTTGCTACCACACGTTAAAATGGTCTATAGGAAGCGGATGAGGTGTTATCGGAAAGAATTAAATGAAGAGGTTGTATCACGAAAAGCGTCTCAGAAACAGAAGCATGCCTTTGTAGACGTTATTACGCTGCATCTCGTGTTTTTGGAAGCAAGGGAAAGCATATTAATATTGATATGGCATATAAATCCGCTGAACATGTTTTGCTCATTAAATGTTACGAGTTTGAAGCTTACGCAAATGTAATTACAAGCGAAGCTGGTCGGGTCCTTGTGTAGCCTGCGTGTGGTCACGAAACCGTAACCAAAATCAGACCCGACCCACTCAAAGGTCTTTATACAGTTATTAAAAGAACCTTTAGATTAATAAATATACATATTTTGAGACTTCATCCAGCTTTCACTGCCCGTGTTTGCTTCTCGCTCAAGGGGTCCCGAGTTCGAAACTCGTTCAGGGTGAGTTATCTCGAAAAGAATATTTCCAGAGCTTTCCCTCTAAAAGATGAATGTCTATAACTCTAAGCTCTGTGTACCCTGGGCTCATTTGAGCATCATTTCATCCATCATCTGATACGACTTAACGTTGGAGGAACGTAAATTAGAAATGCAAAAGAAACCATCACTTTTCTTGTCGTGCGTATGAATCGTGTGACAGCCGACTCACTGTGAAAATCCTAGCGATATACTGCTCTTTTTCTAAAAATACTTCTCCTTTTAGATTCAAGGAACTTCCAAACATGTATTTATAGTGAAATCTGGGTGCCAAATGTTTTAGTGAGGTACAATACTTCCTCACATTAATTACGCAGTAGAGAAAATAAAACAATTTATATGAATGTTATTTTTGTGGAGTAAGTGTAGGACGGGAAGGAATATAGACTATAGAAATTCGATGATTCCGCGCTGAAGAAAAGGAAAGTATCCATACGATTCGAAGGTGTAGAAAATTACAGCTAAATAACTATGTTTATAACAGTTTAAGACGGAGTAGCGTATAATTTGGATGCTGCAGGCAGTTAGTGATGAGAGATACTGCCCTCGCCCACCTGCGGAGCACTCATTTTATAGACGACATAAATCACCAACCCTTATCTAACCTCGCTTTCACATTACCTCCTGACAATTAAAATAAGGAAACAAACATTCGAGATAAAATAAATCTATACACTTGCCTTGGGCCTCCTTCCAAGGCGTGTAACAAAACAAAACCACAAGCAATCCAAATAGATAGGTCGACTGGAGGATAGAATTTAGTTATACGTTAGAAAGTAAAGGGAACACCTCGTTACAACTGCCCTATGAGAGGATAGAAGGCTACAGGTCACGGTGTTGAGCGGAAGTTCGCAACAGTGTCCCAGTGCTACTTGACGAACGACCCATCGATCAAGCAGCCCTCTATTGTGTATTACAGTAGAGGTCTGGCACTGCAATCGACGGCTTATTGTACACGGATGTCCAAAACTCATGCATTATAATGGCATGGTCTCTAACGCATGTAAACTGTAGGTTGACGCAATTCCAGGTCCGCCACCAGCGTACCTGTTAAACGGCCCCTCCTGAAAGGGTGATCAAATGAACACCACTTCGCTGGCTCTATTTTTTTAATTTAGTGCAACGTTAAGTCATATCGCACACGTTAAGTCATATCGCACAATGCAAGAAATGATACTCAAATGAGCCGAGGGTCCATAGCGATTAGAGTTACCCGACATTTATCTTTCAGGATAAGCGTAAACTCGGAAAAAGTCCTTATACAGGTAACGCAACCTGACCAAGATTCGAACCTGGGACCTCTTGAACGTGACAAGCACGCTACCACCTACGCCGCAGAGGTGCACTCGCTTGTTCTTGCTACAGAACAAGAATGGCATAAAAGGAAGTGAAAAGGGGTTTAGAGAGAAATATTCATATAAAAGATACATATTTATAAAATATCGGTCTGGGTGACTCAGTTGGTTAGGGTCTCCTGATCTCAATGTTACGGGTTCAAACGCGGCCCATGCCGATGACCTTTAAATGTAGTTAAAAGCGGCAGCCCAAGTCAGTAGTCTACCGACCAGGGAAAATCACGAAAAACCCAATATCAGAGTTGACGGGAACCGAACAGGGAACCTTCCAAATAAGAACCTCAAGTAGAATCATTTGGCTCGTTCTAGTCAGCATTATTGGTCGTGCTTTGAAGTCTCTGTGAGTATGAGTGTGAACTTCCCCAAGAAAACAAACACAACATTAAAACGAAGCAATGTATTTGTCGATAGGGAAAGACAAATCACGGATAATACACTAGACAATTATTAATATTAATATTTTATCCAAATACACACTTTGAGAATTCGTTCACAAACAAATGCGTTTTTACTTATATTACATTAGAGAAAAGATACTTTACCCAGAACTTGATATTTCACCACAAATCACACCACTAAAAGGTGAGATCGTGCTCATTATAACTCAAAACCAACTTCAAGTTCAACAGCGTCAAAAGATGTGACACGAAATGTCTTTAATATACTTCCCCCAGAGTTGCCTTTACATACAATACTTTCCTGGAATATTTCGACTTTTTTTTCAAAAATATTTCAACGATTTTACTTAAAATGTTATACCTTTAAATATTTTCATAATAAATGGAATGTATGCAAGAATGTTGTGAATGAGTGTAGTGAAACTGGTAAAAGGTAAGAGAGAGAATGTTACTAGATCACGTTAAAGTAGACAATTTACGACCATACATGTGTGTTGTGAAGTGAACAATTTCGGAGATAGTTTGGATATTGATTTAAAATTTTCTGAAATGACAAATCGATATTCCGTTGTTCCTTTAGTGATTATGCAAAAAAGGAAAGAAAGAAAGAAAGGAAGAAAGAAAAGAAAAGAAAAAACAAAGAAATATCAAAACCACCATATACCGAACTATTCTTTAAAAAATTGACTGGAGTCGCTCTCTGTGACCTTCCCAAACTGCTGCAATTTGGCTCATAGGCTCCCCTCCAGCGGGAACCGGACTAAAATTACGATATTGGCGGACCTGAGTAGTTCCATTGCCTGTGGTCGAGCGATAGAAGACAAGCACTGAAGTTTGGACATCACTGTGCTCCTGACCGCTGAAGCTCGCAAATGTTTGACATGTGATAAAGGTTATGTTCCTTCATTGTTGTATCTGCTGCCCTCTCCCCAAAGCGCCGAAGGGCTTCAGTATAACCCATCGCGACGTCCAGTCAACGAACCTTCAATACCCTTTACGCCCGAAGGGGCAGACCATCCAAACAACGCCTTAGATTGGTCTGCTAGCCTGCCCTCCACCGTCGGTTTCTGCTCCTAAATCATTTTGTATTTATGTGATCACACTACTTTCTCTACTCACTCACTCACTCACTCACTCACTCCCAGTTGTTACTGACTTTAAATTCACACTCTCTTCCTTATACCCCGAAGAAAATAAAACTATACGTAATGAAACATTTCTGCAAATACGATCTAAGAAACAACGAACTTTGAATAAATATTTTACATCACTTCACAAAAACTAAAATACACAAAAGCATATAAAGTTAAAATAATTCAAATTTTTACTCCATAATCAGAACCAAATGATAATTATTTTAGTTTAGCTTTTACGATTCTAATGTATAAAAATTATGTCGAAAAAAGTTTTACAAAAACTTAAAAAAAAAAAAAGAAAAAGAAACCTTATGTATCTTTTCCTTGTAAACCAACACAACCGAACAGATTCATACATTTTCTGAAGATACTCTGGGAAGTAGAACTTATCAAATATACCAAGTATACAACAAGAATTACTAAATTAAAAAAATGTATGAATAAGCAATTTGAGTTTTCGGTCTCCACAAACGTATGCTTAGTAAGAAGTGCGCTTACAGAGAAGATATAGATATGTGACAAACAAGTGCACAAAATTTCAGATCACTACCTGAGAAAAAAGATGTTTTTATATAGTAAGAAAAACGTATTTGAATTGTTTCCACGTATAAATTTAAAGCGCAGCTTATTTCACTTAAAAGCCCTTTAAGATGGCAGTAATCGTATAAACAGCATAAATAAAACATTAAATTTCAGAGAATTTTTTAAAGAAAAACACATGTGATAATGAACTTTTCACTGTGCACTGTCTCCTTAAATTTAAGTAGAGAAAAATAAGCTTCCTTAGGAATAGTTATGTTTATGTTGATTAACATGAAGTAGATAGACAAATAAGTGTTTCTACAAGAGTAGAGAAAGTCTATTGAGTGTACCACATCAGAAGATTATTATTAAAAGAGTGAATTTAAGGTGAAATATAGGCGTGAACATTTACGCGGTCCGCCAACTATGGTAAAAAGCTTTAATGTGATTTGTGACTTGGTTCAGGAAGGTAGGCTCTTTCCGTGTACACGTCTTGTGCAAGGTGAACCTTGGACGTAATCCGACGCTTGACGGCGAACACATCGCGAACTACGCTCTTAAAATGAAGAGAAGGGAGAAAAGTTCGGGGATTTGAGATCGGTTGAAAGCTCTTAGCAGAAAGGCTTTTAGCTCTTATTTTCGACTCAGTTTGTAAGCAGAGAAAAAAGAAGCGCCCGGACGAGAGATGTCGAATGTTCAGAGGTCTGCATTTTGTTACTTGGAACAGCAAATAAACCCCCTCCTCTTATGATTAGAGCAAACAAAAATATTTATTTTACTGAAGCTGAAATACCGTGGTTTGACGGTTTATTTCTACATTTTGACATTAGTTATACTTGTACATTCAGTAGCCTAGCGTTTCTTTGTTCTTCTTCAGCATCCCTAGTTGTACCACTATCGTGACGTTAGGGGATTCTTGTTCCTCTATCTCTTAAGGCGGGCCTGAGGAACCGAAGCCTCGGATCTGATAGAAAACCAGGGTGGGTGATCTGTCCGATGCCTAGTGTGAGGGTTAAGGAGGTGGTTGATAGTATAAGGGCGAGATGATGGAACAATTGGTGGAATGCTGACGTGGGAAACCGGATGAAAACCCGTCTGAGTGCCATGTTGTCCTGCACAAATCTCACTTTGTGTTTGCCTGGGATCGAACCTGGGCCGCCTTGGTGAAAGCCAAGCGGTCTAACCACTCAGCCGTGACGTAGCCGCGTTTCCTTGTTACTAACCGAAATTCCTGACGTCCGTGGTTTGATAGTTTATCTCTACAACATTTAGACTTAGGTTGTACTTGTACAATAGTCTTGTGTTTGTTTGTTACTAGTTGAAATACCTGACTTGTCCGTAGATTGACAGTTTATCTCTACAACATTTAGACTTAGGTTGTACTTGTACAATAGTCTTGTGTTTCTTTGTTACTAGTTGAAATACCTGACTTGTCCGTAGATTGACAGTTTATCTCTACAACATTTAGACTTAGGTTGTACTTGTACAATAGTCTTGTGTTTCTTTGTTACTAGTTGAAATACCTGACTTGTCCGTAGATTGACAGTTTATCTCTACAACATTTAGACTTAGGTTGTACTTGTACAATAGTCTTGTGTTTCTTTGTTACTAGTTGAAATACCTGACTTGTCCGTAGATTGACAGTTTATCTCTACAACATTTAGACTTAGGTTGTACTTGTACAATAGTCTTGTGTTTCTTTGTTACTAGTTGAAATACCTGACATTGTCCGTAGTTTGACGGTTTATCTCTACAACATTTAGACTTAGATTGTACTTGTACAATAGTCTTGTGTTTCTTTGTTACTAGTTGAAATACCCGACGTTGTCCGTAGTTTGACAGTTTATCTCTACAACATTTAGACTTAGATTGTACTTGTACAATAGTCTTGTGTTTCTTTGTTACTAGCTGAAATACCCGACGTTGTCCGTAGTTTGACGGTTTATCTCTACAACATTTAGACTTAGATTGTACTTGTACAATAGTCTTGTGTTTCTTTGTTACTAGTTGAAATACCCGACGTTGTCCGTAGTTTGACGGTTTATCTCTACAACATTTAGACTTAGGTTGTACTTGTACAATAGTCTTGTGTTTCTTTGTTACTAGCTGAAATACCCGACGTTGTCCGTAGTTTGACGGTTTATCTCTACAACATTTAGACTTAGGTTGTACTTGTACAATAGTCTTGTGTTTCTTTGTTACTAGTTGAAATACCTGACATTGTCCGTAGATTGACAGTTTATCTCTACAACATTTAGGCTTAGGTTGTACTTGTACAACAGTCTTGTGTTTCTTTGTTACTAGCTGAAATACCTGACATTGTCCGTAGATTGACAGTTTATCTCTACAACATTTAGACTTAGGTTGTACTTGTACAATAGTCTTGTGTTTCTTTGTTACTAACTGAAATACCCGACGTTGTCCGTAGTTTGACGGTTTATCTCTACAACATTTAGACTTAGGTTGTACTTGTACAATAGTCTTGTGTTTCTTTGTTACTAGCTGAAATACCTGACATTGTCCGTAGATTGACAGTTTATCTCTACAACATTTAGACTTAGGTTGTACTTGTACAATAGTCTTGTGTTTCTTTGTTACTAGTTGAAATACCCGACGTTGTCCGTAGTTTGACGGTTTATCTCTACAACATTTAGACTTAGGTTGTACTTGTACAATAGTCTTGTGTTTCTTTGTTACTAGTTGAAATACCTGACATTGTCCGTAGTTTGACGGTTTATCTCTACAACATTTAGACTTAGGTTGTACTTGTACAATAGTCTTGTGTTTCTTTGTTACTAGTTAAAATACCCGACGTTGTCCGTAGTTTGACGGTTTATCTCTACAACATTTAGACTTAGGTTGTACTTGTACAATAGTCTTGTGTTTCTTTGTTACTAGTTGAAATAGCCGACGTTGTCCGTAGTTTAACGGTTTATCTCTACAACATTTAGACTTAGGTTGTACTTGTACAATAGTCTTGTGTTTCTTTGTTACTAGTTGAAATACCCGACGTTGTCCGTAGTTTGACGGTTTATCTCTACAACATTTAGACTTAGGTTGTACTTGTACAATAGTCTTGTGTTTCTTTGTTACAAGTTGAAATACCTGACATTGTCCGTAGTTTGACGGTTTATCTCTACAACATTTAGACTTAGGTTGTACTTGTACAATAGTCTTGTGTTTCTTTGTTACTAGTTGAAATACCTGACATTGTCCGTAGATTGACAGTTTATCTCTACAACATTTAGGCTTAGGTTGTACTTGTACAACAGTCTTGTGTTTCTTTGTTACTAGCTGAAATACCTGACATTGTCCGTAGATTGACAGTTTATATCTACAACATTTAGACTTAGGTTGTACTTGTACAACAGCCTTGTGTTTCTCTGTTACTAGCTGAAATACCCGACGTTGTCCGTAGTTTGACGGTTTATCTCTACAACATTTAGACTTAGGTTGTTTTTGTACAACAGCCTTGTGTTTCTTTGTTACTAGCTGAAATAACCGACGTTGCCCGTAGTTTAACGGTTTATCTCCAGAACATTTAGACTTAGGTTTTACTTGTACAACAGCCTTGTGTTTCTTTGTTACTAGTTGAAATAACCGACGTTGTCCGTAGTTTGGCGGTTTATCTCTACAACATTTAGACTTAGGTTGTACTTGTACAGTAGCCTTGTGTTTCTTTGTTACTAGTTGAAATACCCGACGTTGTCCGTAGTTTAACGGTTTATCTCTACAACATTTAGACTTAGGTTTTACTTGTACAACAGCCTTGTGTTTCTTTGTTACTAGTTGAAATAACCGACGTTGTCCGTAGTTTGGCGGTTTATCTCTACAACATTTAGACTTAGGTTGTACTTGTACAATAGTCTTGTGTTTCTTTGTTACTAGCTGAAATACCTGACATTGTCCGTAGATTGACAGTTTATCTCTACAACATTTAGACTTAGGTTGTACTTGTACAATAGTCTTGTGTTTCTTTGTTACTAGTTGAAATACCCGACGTTGTCCGTAGTTTGACGGTTTATCTCTACAACATTTAGACTTAGGTTGTACTTGTACAATAGTCTTGTGTTTCTTTGTTACAAGTTGAAATACCTGACATTGTCCGTAGTTTGACGGTTTATCTCTACAACATTTAGACTTAGGTTGTACTTGTACAATAGTCTTGTGTTTCTTTGTTACTAGTTGAAATACCTGACATTGTCCGTAGATTGACAGTTTATCTCTACAACATTTAGGCTTAGGTTGTACTTGTACAACAGTCTTGTGTTTCTTTGTTACTAGCTGAAATACCTGACATTGTCCGTAGATTGACAGTTTATATCTACAACATTTAGACTTAGGTTGTACTTGTACAACAGCCTTGTGTTTCTCTGTTACTAGCTGAAATACCCGACGTTGTCCGTAGTTTGACGGTTTATCTCTACAACATTTAGACTTAGGTTGTTTTTGTACAACAGCCTTGTGTTTCTTTGTTACTAGCTGAAATAACCGACGTTGCCCGTAGTTTAACGGTTTATCTCCACAACATTTAGACTTAGGTTTTACTTGTACAACAGCCTTGTGTTTCTTTGTTACTAGTTGAAATAACCGACGTTGTCCGTAGTTTTGCGGTTTATCTCTACAACATTTAGAATTAGGTTGTACTTGTACAGTAGCCTTGTGTTTCTTTGTTACTAGTTGAAATACCCGACGTTGTCCGTAGTTTAACGGTTTATCTCTACAACATTTAGACTTAGGTTTTACTTGTACAACAGCCTTGTGTTTCTTTGTTACTAGTTGAAATAACCGACGTTGTCCGTAGTTTGGCGGTTTATCTCTACAACATTTAGACTTAGGTTGTACTTGTACAGTAGCCTTGTGTTTCTTTGTTACTAGCTGAAATACCCGACGTTGTCCGTAGTTTGACGGTTTATCTCTACAACATTTAGACTTAGGTTGCATTTACGTTTCCTTAGCCTTTTGTTTTGGTATTATTTAATTTTACAATCCATTGCCAGGTTTCAGGAGGCTGTACCTTGCAGAACAATTACGGATATGCCATATCGACCATTAGGTCATCGAATCCTAAGTTAATGTATTAGCTTGACAAACAAAGGGGGTCGCATGATATTTACCCTGACGTAGTTATTTGCATCACTAGAAGGAATGCAATCAGTTGGCCCTGACATTTCTCATACAAATGTCATTGCATGGATCAACGATCCCATCTCCTGGACACAGAAAAACTGCCAGTAAAGATGTGGAAAATGCACGTGCTTTCCTCGGCCGCTCTATAGTTAAACTTTCCAAATGAGAATTTGTTATTACTTATGCTTCTATTTATTCAGACAGTGGAAGTTAAAATAGCCACCGGGAGTCTTGAAACATTAGTGCTTAACTTGGAGTTGACTATATTCTTACTTAGCGTTTTATCTAAAAGCAAGTGTGAAATGAGTCTAATTAAACTTGTGTAAAAAGTTTTACACCGAGTAAAATTTAGGTGTTAATTGTTTTACGAGGAATGCAGATAGTTAAAAATAAACCAGTGCGTGACCAGCTGTTTTGAATGCACTAGCTTGTATGACAGACTGATTTCACGATACAGCGAGTATTAATACCTTGAGAAGCAGCCAATTTCTCTTGTCTGCCTGAGTTGGGGATGGAGACCGTAAGTCACTGGCTGACTCTTCTGATGGTATCTCATGTTCACTGGCGGTCAGTACATAAACCTTTAGTTTATATGTCTTCCTGCTAGAAGCATTATGTAGATTTTGTGCTTAATCTTCTGCTATGCAAATGTTATATTTTGTTTAAATCCTCTTCTGTCCTACATTCACTTAAATTTCTGTATACAGTGTCGTGTATTACTTTTATGTACCACGTACATGGTATAAAAGAAAATTTTGCATTTCGTGCAACATTTCAAGAATTCGACAAAAGTGCTTTTGAGTTTTCCTTGGACTAAAAAGTTGAAGAAAAAATATTATCCATGTGTGCATACAGCATCACTCAAAAACGAAAACTCGTTTAAATTTTAGTGTTAATTTTGAAGATCTTTCAAAGAATACTACTCAAAAGATTTTCATTTAAATTTTCCAACCCTCATACCTACCCTTTGCATAAAAAATGTTTCGTAAATTGTTATTTTTTAAAAGCTGGTTATAACGAATTTGATTAAAATACATGTTTAAGATATTTTATACAAATAAAATATATTATCTAGAACATCCTCAGAAGTTCTTTTCGTTTTGACTAACTTGGCACAACTGGTAAACAGTAAGAGTTAGAGAAAATGTTACTGTACAAAAAATGTAGATCTTGTTAAAACACGTAATTGATGTCCTTTTGTGGGGTGAACTAGTTTATAGATAATCCTTGTTAATTGATTCAGTTTTTCAATAGCTACACTTTTCTGAAACAGGAATTCGTTATTCCTTTTTTAATCTCTTGGTCATACAAACGAAGAGAATGAGATGTTAGTCATAACATAGCGACCAGCTGTTTAAAATATTGGACTATCAGTTAAAGTCTACTGTATACCCTTGTACCTAGCAATAAGATGTTTATCTTGAACATAGAGAAGTAAGTGTTTGTAAGAATAGTATTTGGATTGCCAGAGAAAGCTATGTAAGTGTAATGAATTCATGGAGTGTCCAGGTCGGTACTTTGCAGTAGAGAAAATAAAATTTGTCTTTCAGAGAAACGTCGTGACATCTAGAACAGCTGACTCTGTTTGTTTTGGTTCATGTTTAAATATAAGTAGAAGTTTTTGTATTGTGGCGCTATGACTGCACTTTTTTTGTTCCTGAAATGTCAAGGTTATGACGGCGAAGGAATCGTAACCTTCCCAGCACTTCTTTAATGGTCGGCATTCTTCAGACTTCTGGCATTTCCTTCTCGTCTAGAAAAGACGAGAATACTTCTATGAATACGTCTCTCGTCTTTGAACTTTGAACGAGTTAAAAGTTAAACCCGTGACACTACAGTTCATATCGGACCAGGGCCTGCCAACCCGACTGCCGCACTCACGCCCACATACGCAAGGTGGGCGATCATCCAACCGATACGGGGAGGAGATGTGGTCAGCATCTTGACACTCCCAGCCGGAAAGTTGGCTGTCATGACCAGGGTCGCTTACCTATCTTCAAGCTCCTCAATTTGAAGGAGATAACTTAGTTTTATAACCCCTTTCTGTAACTCAAATGGGATGATTTTTGTCGTTGTGTGCCACCTTTCGAGTCTTGCGATGCTTTCGTATTGCATTCCCCTAAAGTTGGGTGGTAAGAGCACCAAGTGAATTCATCTTTAATAAATACTATATTCGCTAAAATAAACGTCCAAATTTTGCAAAACGGAATCCACCAGGAAGGTACGAAGTAATGTTTCTAACACAGCCGTAAAAAGTCCATATTTTAGTTCAGATAGCTTCATAATACAAATAATAACGACGCTTCGCGACCTGAGCACTGTAATGACCATCATTATTGGTTGATAACTTACGTATGTTTGTAAATACTTGAAACCTTAATGTAAACTGTTGGCATAGTGTGCTAAAATAATTACTTTGAATAGGTTAAGATGTTTATATAACTCGAGAGAAAGCAAACAGTACACTTCCTGTTAGCCTGTAGAGTGCTGTATCTGCAGAACGTGAACGCTTTGTATTTGGGAACAGTGTTTATTTACCCTAGATAATTAAGATAAATATATTTCAGTTGTTCTTCCGTTTAAAAACCAGGAAAAAGTGTATCAGCTGGATCAACTTGCTATCGTAATGGGACATGAGGTAATGCCCTTCCCTCTTTACCACTGGCAATACAATCCAATTGAGTTATGTGTGGACTCAGATAAAACAGAAATAATACTTTTAAACTGACTGACGTTGAAGGAGCTGTGCATGAAGAAATTGACAAAATAACACAAGACTAGGAAAACTGCGTGAGACATACAGGAAAACTACAAGAAGACGAACCTTGGAAAGAAATAACATGTCACGAGATTTTGGAGCCATCAAGATTCAGAATATGTTTTTTCTAATTTTGGTTTTAACTACTGTATTATTAGAGGTGTTTGGAAAATTATGTTTCGGTGTCCTTACGTCTATTGCCAAGGAGACTTGTTAGCTCTAGATAATGTTTAAGAGGGAAACGTGAAGAGTATGGGTAACAAGGTAGCAAAGCAAACGCATCTCATTTCGCTGCACACCAGAAATCTTCCCATTTGAAAAACTAATAGCTTCCAAAGGCGCGTTGCAGAATCTGCACAGAAGCGTTCATTAGTATTCCTGAAGAATGGTCCATAATCCTAAATGTGTAGTGCCTAAACCATTCATAGGGCGATTGTAGAATATGGGGAGGAGAGGGGGTAAACGGGATGTGCCTCATGCGGGAGGCCGTGGTTCGATCTGCTGGACCACCTTCCTAAACCTCGACGAATTGTGGAAACCACTACATTCTCGGCTTTCCTTGTCCTACATTTCACGTAATCTTTCATCCCAGTTGGTTTTTTCAGGGTCTTAAGTATCGACGTGTCAATGCATAGCAGAGAATTTTCTCTCTGTACTTATTCGTCACATGGATGGGGAGGTCTCAGAACCTCCCCCCTACTGTACTCTTTCTCAGGTTCAGGGACATATGACTCTGGTCCAGATGCTCTTTCCTCCCAGCCCTGTTTCTCAGAGTCACAGTAGTAGAATGTTTGCATGATTAATTTATGATAAAGAAATGGTAATGGTTGATAGACCGCAGTGACCCGAGACTGGCGTGTCTTTGAAGAACTGTTCGCTGTCACTGTGGATAGACCCCCCAGCACACTCAGGTCAAGCGTCACATTACATGCCCTTCACGTGGAAAATTTGTGGTCAGGTTCCGGCAAAAGGGTTCCTAATAGACGATACCGCAATATCCACGTCACCTACTTACTGCAATTTGGCTCTGGAGATACACACTTCTGAGGCAGCGCCTGGCTTGTATTCGAGATGCCACTGGTTCGAATCCATGAAAATAGAAACAGATTGTAAATACTGTGTACATTTGTAAAGATGCGATGAAACGAAATTCCCTCTAAACGCTAAACACTTTATTAGCAACTGTTAGTACTTGCTGTGTTAAATGAAATATTGCATTTCAACTAAACGAACATTACCGAGATCTCACTCGAAATCCATTTTTAAACACTCAAAAATGTCTATATATATATATATATATATATATATATATATATATATATATATATATATATATATTCAAGTGCAATATATGATATAATATTCAGGTTAGTTTTATTAAAAATGTGTTCCTAAGTCCGTCTTTGTTCTGAATGACTGGTATAACTGGTAAACCATATCTAACTACACAAAGGTATAGATATTGTTAAAAGAAGCAATTTATGTCAAATAAATTTGTGTCGAGTAAACCATTTTCGAGGTATTTGGTTTTTTTTTTAATTTTCCAGTGCGTATTTCAGTTGTTTTTTCAAATGAGAACTCGTTCCTTTTTTATCTCTTGGCCATACAAATAGAATATTATATCAGAAGCCACATAACGACTATCAGTTAAAGTCTGTTATATTTCCTCGTACTTAACTATAAGATTATGTTTATCTTGATTAACATGAAGTAGATAGAGGAATAAATGTACAAGAGTAGAAAGGGTCATGTGAGTACAACACTTCAAATTTTTACATAAACGTCAGCTTGCGTGGCTTAGATAAAGGACTGACGTGATCTACTTTCTCTACTCACTGTTCTACAAACATTTTAAAATCGCTTATGCTTCTATTTGAATCATATTGAGGCAAATGTATGTAAACATATTTTATGAGGCATTTCTTCGTAAGTAAAAGTAGAATGAATTTCTACAACGTTTCTCTGGATCATCACGAACTATATATGAACATTTACCATTGTTATGAAATTGTTTACACTCAGTTGTCAGAAAAATGCACTTATAGATTCTCAGGTTTCGGTAATACCCAAGCTCACGTTGTTGGTTTGTGTAATTTTCTAGCCGTCAGGAACATAGAGTCACGTGTGCTAACAGTAGAAGAGAGCACATAAATTAGAGAGGAAAATCTTGAAATTAAAATGGTCAGTAAAAGTGTGCCGGGGTGGCAATTGATGGGCCGCCTACACTTGATGAAGTGCCACATTTCATTACAACAGTGGTTGGTCTTATCGCTCATAAACAAGCAATTTCCTCGACAAGGAATTAGGTAATGGGACGTGCTGCTACGAGAAGGAATGTAAGGTCTTTGTAGCCTGCTTCGCGTAACGTTTGCTATGTTGTCTTTTCTCCCGTGTTCAAGCTGCATACAAAATGTATGTAAGAAGCAATAATAACCCAGCATACACAATGCTACGTCTGTGGAACACGCTACCATGGATACCAGTGGCGGCTCGTGGAATAAAAATATGGGTGTTCACGGAACCTACACTTAAAATGCACACTAGCACTATCTTCTACTGCTACCACCACTACTAGTAGTGAGTGCGAGTTCAAAAGCCCCACAAAATTTTATACAATCTATTAGCCTCTATCAACTTGCTCATTCTGTCGCTTTACTGACAGTCTGTAAGCGCTGTCCAGCTGACCAACATGGCGAACTGAATACATGCATTCTTATGCGAGTGTGAATACCCGTGCTTCTTTGTCGTTTTACTTTTGTCCAATTGCTCACTTCAGTTCAAAACATAGGGCACGGAAAGAAAAAAGCGTACATCTAATACTGCAACCGCACAGCCATTTACAAGTTGTGTATACACTATGAAAGGGTAGAGCCAGACAAAAATTTAATGCCATTTAATGCCATAGCCGGGATTTGAACCACGGATCTTCTGGTTTCCGTCCAGCCGCTCTAACCATTTGAGCTACTATGGCCAACGTGCCAACATGACATTAAATTCTCCAACTGGCTCGTGTTTCTTCCGGTAAACTACTAGGAGTTCTCATAAACACATGAGACAACTACCATAATGGCGACTTACTATGCTGTAAGTACTTTAAGGACCGGGTTTTATAGTTCGGACCACTATTAGGTACAGTTAATGGAAATTAATTGTTCTTTCACACTAGCCGTGTGTAGGACGCACTATGAAAGGGTAGCGTGGTGGTAGCGTGTCTGCCTCACATTCAAGAGGTCCGGAGTTCGAATCTCAGCCGCTCTAACCATTTGAGCTACTATGGCCAACGTGCCAACATGACATTAAATTCTCCAACTGTAGAATTTTTCAGTCTGGCTCTACCCTTTCACAGTGCGTCCTACACACCGCTAGTGTGAAAGAACAATTATTTTCCATTAATTGTACCTAATAGTGGTCCGAACTATAAAGCCCGGTCCTTAAAGTACTTACAGCATAGTAAGTCGCCATTATGGTGGTTGTCTCATGTGTTTATGAGAACTCCTAGTAGTTTACCGGAAGAAACACGAGCCAGTTGGAGAATTTAATGTCATGTTGGCACGTTGGGCATAGTAGCTCAAATGGTTAGAGCGGCTGGAGGGAAACCAGAAGATCCGTGGTTCAAATCCCGGCTATGGCATTGAATTTTTCAGTCTGGCTCTACCCTTTCATAGTGCGTCCTACACACTGCTAGTGTGAAAGAACAATTAATTCCCATTAATGTGTATACATTGTTGTTAAATTTGCGCCTGTACTCCCGCTTCTGGTTTTTGTAACACGCCAACTGTCAAATTGGGCTGCGGACGTCCTAGTCGCTTTATTACGAGTTTTGTAGCTCGTACCTTTTCTTCGTAAGTCAGTTTATGTTTTACTTAAAATGAAATCAAACAAGTTCATAGCTACCTCTTGAAAGAAGTTCAATGGTCACAAAGATTCGAAAACCCGGTGGGCGGTTGCTGCACAACATAGAATAATTGTTTTGCGCTAAAGCACAAACTGTACTTGATGTACTAGGAAACACACAATTGTCTCACCTGCTGATCATCGACAAATTCCAAGTTTATTGCAATGTTCAAACAAAATATCTGTTTAGAAACTGGGCCGAAAGAACAACTGTATTCAATGCAAAAATAGCTGATAGCGCCAGTAATTGTAAACATTATTTGTGTTTGGAGATAGTTGCAGTGGCCCTTCCCAGAGATTACCAAGAACTCTGGCGTTGCCAATGTGAATTAACGTGCACATCGTAATTGTGCTATGATCTGGAGTACCCAATCAATGCATGGCTATAGCATTTGCCGTCTACGCATACACAGAGCTTTAAACGTTACATGATGTGCTAGCACAAGGGACATGTGCTAACTGCAACGTTGCCATATACTCATGCTATCGGCGTCTACATACTAAATAGTCTAAAGGACTGAAAAGAGGAAAAGAGCTTCTACAAGACAAATATTGGGGGTTCACGTGCTCTTGTGCTCCTAAAGAGCAGCCGCCCCTGATGGATACTCATAGACATTCACAAAGAATCCCCGGGTCCTTCTTTACAGTGCCTGACTATTAAGTCTCACTTAATAAAGGAGTTCCACTTCGCTGATCGACTCGTATATTGGGATATTATCTCACTTTGAATGAAATAGGGCCGCGCCGTGGCCCAACGGTTAGACCCTTGCCTCTCACCAAGACGGGCCGATCCCAGACGACAGCAAAGTGCGATTTGTGATGGACAACACGGCGCTGAGGCGAGTCTCCGGGACGTCCGATTTCCCCCGCCATCATTTCTCCAACTGTCCCATTATCATCTTTCCTTTCATCAACTTCTCCCTCATTCCATTCATCTACTTCCCTCACTCTCATTCCGTGGACCGGGTCGATAACCCATCCCTGGATCTCTCTCTCTCTCTCTCTCTCTCTCTCTCTCTCTCTCTCTCTCTCTCTCTCTCTCTCTCTTCTGATCCATAGTTGTGGCTCCCTCACCCGACGCCTAAAATGGCACAGGCGGTAGAGTACCATAAATGAACAGTATTGTGTCAAATACCAGATGAACAAGGAGAAGAATGAAATAGATTGCAAACAACTCCACGCTCATGCTAGAGATTCATAACTAATATGGCTACATACGGCAACTGGAGTCGCTTCCGGTTTCGCTTCCGCTTCGTCATCAACAACCTGGAACGCTAACTTCTGATTGATTCAGTAAGTCTTATGGGCGACTTTTTGCGATGGTACCAACCTAAGTCAACCAACACTTCAGCGGCCGGGTGATAGCTAAATGCTATACCTGGACTGACCTGTTATTTTTCTCCTGATTAATGTACAGAACAAAAAGTTATATGGATATACCAGGTGAATGCTATAAATTATATATTATATAGGTATTTATTATATAATTTTATATTATTACATCTTATAGCATTATATGTATCTTATGGATTCCAGTATCACCTCCTAGATATTCATTTATTCATTCAGTGACTAGAGCTCATGTTGGAACCAGTACATTATCACGTCCCAGGCAATAAAACGGAAAGGTATGCTCACCTCGAAGTCGTCACGTTGGTAATAATAATGTGACCCGGGCCATTGCCCGAGCGATTTATTGGAGTGTGGAGTAAGTGCAGGGATCGGCTATCGTAAAGCAAGTCGCAAATGGGAGTTGGCAGACTTCTGGGGGCGGCATGAACCGCTGCAGCAAACGACCTTAATCTGCTTCTGCAGGAAAGGGGAGGTTAATAAACGGCGGAAAAATGCAGTAATGGCGGGACGTACACTTTGAAACAAAGGAAGGTACCGTGCAAGCCATTGTACGGCTCTGGAATATCGTTTACGGCTAGAAAATTACACAAACCAACAGAACGAGCTTGGGTATTTCAGAAACCTGAGTACCTATAATTGGATTTTTGTGACAACTGAGTATAAACAATTTTATATCAATGGTAACCGTTCATATATACTTCATGATGATCGAGAGGAACGCTGTAAAAATTGTGTTATCATGCATTGCACTTGTTTTACCGTGCTACTCAAAAGGTTAGCCTGGTTTTATCTTTGTTAATAGAAACATCTCAGATAACGCTCTGTTTACTCCACGTGGACAAACCATCTATCTGTCATTTGTGATTCCTGCGCATTCCATTAGCTAAAGTGATGTATTCATTGGTGCTTAGTACACGTCCGAGAAGCGCGCCAGTACCCCTTTCATTCTTCCGAGAATAATCAGTGCGTTATCTGACATGTTTGATAAACAAAGCTAAAGCCAGGGTAACCTTTTGAGTACCACAATAATACCCACGAAGAAATCTCAAATATTTTACAATTTGACTGCATTAATATGATGCAAATAGAAGCATAGGCGTTTTTTAAATTGTTTGCGCAACAATGCTCTACTCTTATACAAACACTTATTGCTCATCTACTGTATGTTAATCAGGATAAACGTCTTATTGTTAGGTACAAGGAAATAAAATAGATTTAAGTGGTTGTCTAATGTTTTAAAGAACTGGTCGTTATGTGAGTCTTTTAAATTTGATTCCCTCTCTGTGGTCAAGAGATAAAAGTGAATAACGACTTTCCATTTGAGAAAAGTATAAGTATTGGAAAATTCAGGCAAATAACAAGGAATATCTCGGAAATAGCTCACTCTTCAGAAAATGAATTTGATATAAATTGTGTGTTATAACAAGCTCTACATTTTGAGCAATAAGATTTGGTCTATCTCGTACGGTTTATTAGCTATGCAAAAGTCAACCCTACTGAACAGATTTCAGAGGACATTCCCAGGTACATTTTGTCATGAAAACATCTTTAACATATCTTAAATTAAGAAAAATCATTAGAACTACTTCTGAGGAAAAAATAAATTTAAAAAAATGTTTGGTAACGGGTATTTTTGAGTGGAGGGCATTTTCTTTAATTTGAGTTCAGGATTGTCGAAACATGAACTTCTGGTGCAACTTTTCATATCTAATTTTAGCTGGTAATAAGTTTTAACCTCCATCCTGCAATCTCAACAATAACTGAAGAAATTCTTGATTGTTCACACGCTAATGTGAGACTTTAGTTCACAGAAGCGTCACATTACACGTAGAAATTAGAGCGCTGGTTTCTATAAAACATCGCTCCTTTGTCACATGAATGTAATTAAATGGCGGTCCAAGTCTTTTGTGGTGCGCTCATAAAGAATCGCACTCATATAACCTGTGGGATGGTATTCAGCATTTTGACAGGCGTGATTTATTCATTTTCATCTTTTTTATCAGCACATAATATAGGAAATCCCATCTGTTACTTCGTGTAACTTCTACTGCTTTACATGGCACTAAGAATGTTAAATAAAGACATTTCTACAACACCTCTGAAGATAAGAATACAAAATGTTATTAATTATAACCTGTCCCATTATGTGAGGCATGTAAATATACACTTATTTTTGTTCTTTTGTTATTATTTACCTCCTCCAAAGTTCAATCATATCGGACGACGAATGAAATGATGCTGAAATGATTCCAGGGCGCATAGAGCTTAGAGTTACCAGACATTTATCTTTCACGATAACAGAAAACCCCGGGTAAAAACCCTTATCATCTTGATCGAGATTCGAATTCGAGACCTTTCGAACGTGAGTCAGACAGCTATCTCCACGCCACAGACGCGAGCATATATAAATGTATTATTGAATATCGTTTTAATTTGGATTTACTGACTAAATTGTGGTATACTGGCGGCAGTGATATTTCCTGGTAATCGGCATCATCATTAAGAAACAAAATGTTTATTTATTTAATTACCTATGAAAGATTAGAATGAAACACAATGACAGAAAATTGTGATATATAAGAAGCCACTACCTACCGCCACGGAAAACCCCTAAAAATCCAAGGTAGAGTGGACGGAAAGTAAGCAGTAAAGCGACGTGAGGGAAGGAATGGGCAGCAGGACGAAACGGCCGGCAGTTTGTGGCATACGACCACTTGGTGGGAAAGAAACTGTTGTTTAAATGGTTGTGGTCAGTACTTGACTTAACGGGCGCTGTTCTCTTTCACTGCAATCAAACTCTTGAAAGAAGAACACTCACTGGTCTACCTCGCATTGAGCATGTATTCAACAATTTGCTTGAAAATTTGTCTTTAGTTGTCTTGTACAACATAGTTGGTTTTAAATTTCACTCTAACACTGATTTATTTTCCGATTTATAACATTTTAATTCGTCACTTACTCTCACAAATACTAGAGAACGGCTGAACCAATTTGCCTAATTTTGGTGTTGAAATACTGTATAAGTCCAAGGAAGGTTTAAAAGGTGAGAAGAAAACCTGAAGCGATAATGGACCGGGTTATTACAAATTTTACGGAACACATACTCCTTCTTTTATTTTCGACAAACAAAAGCATTAAATAAGGTTTTTCCGGGGTTTTCCCTTATCCTAAAAGACGAATGTCGGGTAACTCTAAGCTCCATGGCCCCCGGGTTCATTTGAGCATCATTTCACCCATTCCATTCATCGTCCGATATGACTCGATATGACTTTACTTTGGAGGAAGTAAAAAAAAATCGACAAACAAAAGCATTATACCTACCTAGGTAGCGTAGATGGTAGCATGTCTGCCTCACGTTCAAGATATCCCGAGTGCGAATCTCGTTCAGGGTGAGTTATCTGGATAAGGTTTTTTCCGGGGTTTTCCCTTATCCTAAAAGACTAATGTCGGGTAACTCTAAGCTCCATGGACCCTAGGCCCATTCCATTCATCGTCCGATAAGACTTAAGATGTTAATATATAGTAGAAAGATATTCCATTCCTTGCCAATGTCTTCAAAGCTATTTCGCTTACCATTTTTTATCAAATAATGTTTATCGTTTGTTATCCAGACTGAAATTTTTTATGTGGCATGATGATATACTTTTCACAATATTACACACATAATTAATTTCTGAACGCACTCTAACACTATAAATATTTGACCATAGACAATTTTTGTCAAATATTGTTGAATCCTTGGATACCTCCTTTATAATTCCTGTTTGTGAATTCCTGAACTGAATTGACACAAAATTAATCGAATTCCTTTGTGACTTTGTAAAGTTCGCGTAAACGTTTTTACTGTGCCAAGGAGAAGACGACCGGAGTCAGTCAAATGTGCGATGAGCTTTTTCACATACCGACCGCACTGATCAGCAGCGAGATGCAGATAATGGTAATAGTCGTGTTGGTATGTCAGAATTGTGTTCTGGAGTATCTGTTTCTTCCGAGGGAGTTGTTTTCGTACAAATCACTTGACACAGTTATAAACCAGGATGACATAGTTAATTATCCCACAGAGCTTTTAAATTCATTAGAACTGGCTGACTCCCGCCTCACAATTTAAAATTATAAGTAGGATCAGTTGTGATCAAGCTGCTTAACATTAAACAACCACGACTCTGCAATAGAACGAGACTAACTATGGAAAAGGTAATGAATGTCATCGAGACAACAATCGTCAAGGGAAAGTAAAAAGGAGAGGATATCTTGATCCCGCATATTGCGATGATTCCAAGGGATATAGCTTTTGATTTTAAGTGTCTACAATTTCCTGTGCGTTTGGCCTTTGCGATGACCATAAATAAATCGCAAGGGCAGTCTTTGGAATTTTGCGGAATCAACTTGGATTTTCCCTGTTTCTCTCATGGACAAATTATACGTCGTGTTTTCGTGCGTTGGAAAACCATTATCCCTATATATTTATGCACCACAAAAGATTCCAAAAATATTGTTTATTAGAAAAATTTATTAGCTTAATTATAACTGTTGTATTTAAACTTCACTCCCAATTGCAGAATACATAACTAGTTAATTCAAATTTGTTTTATTTATATAAATAAGTTGAGACTTTTATTGGCGTTACGAAATTCGCCGGGTTAGCTAGTTCATAAAAGTTTTCTGTTACTGGAATGTCTAGTGTTTTATGTCGTGTTTCAATTGTCTCATTTTATATAATTGCTTCTTTGATCATATGGGTGACTTTGACATGAGAAATAAATGATGGTGTCTGCTTCTTACTGTTGATGTTTGCATTTTTAACGTTAAATACACTCCCATTCATACTCCCAAACTCTGTGGGAATAGGAAATTATGTCAGAGCCTCTGTACTTGAATACGAACATGTTGGAGTTATAGAATAATATTCTTTCGAAGATTCCTTGAAAATGTAATTCAGCATAAAATGATATGGGTTGGCAATAAAAACTGTCTCGGTAACAGATAAAACAGTACATTGTCTGCTAAGCACAGCCCTGCCACCTAGTTAGTTTGCGCGGAAATATGACCAAATTAATTTACACTACCAGGTAGCATAACATGTTCCTTTTTAGTATTTCAGATTAGGAATAAGACAAAAAGACTCTTGGAACTTATGTAACAAAGGATGTGGTTATCTACTCCACAGAACATTCACGTTGTTCCAGCTTCAATGGACACAGTTATCACAAATATTAATAATTCTTCAGTATGAGTAACTCATACCAGTACTCTAAAAACGAACTTGTATTTTGATAGCTCGCATTGTGTTTATATTTGAGTGATAGTGTTTTTCTTTGATGAATGAAAGTTAAAAGAAGAAGATTATGTGACACTAAACTGACACCCTTTTGTACCACAGGTAGCAAACCTGGGCCGCCTTGCCTCAAGGCAAGTGGTGTAACTACTTGACCGCAACCAATATATTAAATACACGTAGTGAAATATTTTTGTACAAATGAAACGAAATGGGTTTAAAAACTGTTAACTAAAGCTGATGTTGGCAACAAAATGAAGTTTCTCAGAGCATCCGAAGCGAAGAAGTTATTTTCAAAAGAAATTCCATTAACTCTCTGGAAGACAGCATTTGCATCTCGGGCGAGTTGTTTTAACTTCTGAAGCGTGAAAGATATTTGTTGACCTTGCTTTATCAGTAGACATTAAGTAGTTGTTGCACCAAGAGGGTCATAAGTAACTTGCACAAAGTTTTTCTCTAGCAAAGCGCTCTTCCAGAAGTTTCTTCCAACTTTCCTTGCATTTACTTAATGTTTGCTTTATTTTCACGAATCTCGTACTCTCAAACTTATACGACATTTCTGGAATTGTAATATAAACTGACTAGCTATTTAAACACATACTGCGCATTTAAACGCATTCGCGTGACTTCCTCATGCAACTCTTCTACAAACTATTGAAATGTATGACTTTAATTTTCTAGAAATATTCTTTTCTTTGCGGATAAATTGGTATAACTAGAAACCGTAGGCGATACGCTTTTCTTAACTGCACAAAAGTTATAGATCTTGTTGAAAGACACAATTTACAGATTCTATTTAAGCGAGTCCAAGAACACAGAAAACCTGAGTGCACATTCTAACCTAAAAATGTGATCATTATTATTCTAGATATTCTCGGACTTGAAGCTATCGACATTTCGCGAGAACATCTCTCCCTTTATTGTTGTAGCTACAAATAGCAAAAGACCTACTAATTTTGTCATTTTAATGCACGGATACTACGTTTGTAGAAATAATAAACCCTCCGCAATCTCAACTGGAATTCAATCCATATTTTCAGTAAATTCGTTTTATGATTATTCTCCTATAAAATTGTTGAAATCAACAAAATATCAGTTATGCAAAATGTACTTGTAAAGTTGTACTTTAAAAATAGAAATTGAACTAGTAAAGTAACACTTTAATATCAAGTCCGGATAAAATTTCACGATAACCACGAATAAAATACAGTCACTAGGTCTAACTTTCAAATATAATATTGTAGCTTTAACATTTAGTAATGAAATATAAATCTGTAACTACAGCAACAACTTCTATTCACTAACAAAATTTTCCTCTTCTTTCAGTTAAGTTCTATTAACATTTATTTTACTTGATTAGTATGAATCAATCACAGATTCAATTGCTGTAAATTGTTATTCAATAAACCACCAATTAGAACGACTAACCAACATAGATTCTCCCATATAACATATTAGTCAACGATGTTTCTGACACACACACACACACACACACACACACACACACACACACACACACACACACACACACACACACACACACACACGCACGCACGCACACGCACGCACACACATACAGCCCACCTCGATCTATATTCCAGAAAATAAAATTACAAATTATGTTCCTATTTTATTATAGGTAATTAAAAGAGTAGTAAGCAGTTTTAATGATTAGGGTAAGTGTTGGATATGACATAGTATGGTACAAGACATTTGCGGTACTTCACACGCTACTCGACTTCGTCTTGGGTCAAACCTTCTACTCGTGGATAAAATACGCATTGATTCACTAGTTACTAGTGAAGGGGTGGGAAGGAAGGCACTGTAAATGTGAATTTACCCCTCCCTCTTGTCCCCACTACTCTCCAGACACAGGCAGAATAAGCCAGTTATACTCGCGTGGCCTCTTGTCATTGTAGTGGTGGATTCCATGTGCAACATGAGTAAACGACAAATGGTTGTTCGGGACTGGGAGAACAAACAGTTTTTTGTTCTTTACGATCATAAAGCACAATGTTTGATATGTCCTACTAATATTGAATACATTACGAGCTTCTCCCTAAGTATATAGTAATTGCTCGTTATTCTGAAGCCTATAGTGAAGATAAACTGACAAGGCATTATTTAGCAAAAAGCACTCTGTGTGAAACCAACCACTTTAAATAAAAGTATGTCTTTCTGTGTTAAAATTATAAAACTAATCACAGCTTATGCACTGCTACACAATTTCAAAACTTTAGGACAATCTGAGATTCCAAAAATTTGAATGCATCATACTTCTGGCAGATAAGATGGCCAATCAGAGGCGAAATGTTGCAACTAATGTTGGAACTGCGAAAAGAAATTCAGATTTTCCTACAACTAAAGGGATTCTAAATCCTGAATTTAAAGATGATTTTTTTTAATTTGTGATTTGGCTTTTCTAAGCGATTGAACTCTTCACCTCTACGCAGTTATCCTTAGTTTACAAGATAAACACGTATTTATATATTTAACAGATTGGGTGAAAGCATTTACGGAGAAACCAAAATTGTGGCAAAGCCATATAAAACAGAACAAACTATAGCATTTTACATCTTTAAAATTGGTTATGAAAGGGCTACTGCATAGTGCGGAACGAAATAAATTACTGTGTTAGAGGAGTCATTAGAGGTTCCCTGATCATAACTGATAGACGTGCAGTAGTGTTTCGGATGAACATCTTCAATAGTGTTGTACGTTTAAGTTCATCTGATTTACATTTGGACATTAAAACAACAGCAAAAATACCAATCGTATAAATTAAGGGAGTATCATGATTACGTCACATCTAACAATGTGTCCGCCTCAGTAGTGTAGATGATAGCGAGTCTGCCTCACGTTCAAGAGTCCTCGAGTTCGAATCCCGGTCCAGGGTTTTCCCTTATCCTGAAAGACGAATGTCGGTTAACTCTAAACTCTATGGGCCCTTGGGCTTATTTGAGCATCATTTCACCCATTTCATTCACCATCTGCCTCGGTTTAACGTTGGAAGACGTAAATAAAATAAATAAATAATCTAACAATGCACATTGTAAACAATTTCAGTGCATTTTTCAGATAAACTTTAACGTCTATTTTTGAGAGTACAGTATAGAAACCATTTAAATGACTTTAGCAACAGAACGGAAGTAATGGCTTGCAACAATGCCCACATGAGCTGTTTAGCATTGTTGTTACGTCCTTCACTCATATTCGCTAGTGTCATTAACCCTCTTCGTGCTTTTCTTGCTAAAACTTACCTACATTCAAAAGTGTGCATTTGATTACGTCCTATTAGACGTATCATCGAAAACCAGAACGACCGCCACTGTGGCACACGCCACCTGTTTACATGCCAGGTAGAAGGTAGGGATAAAGTAGGTACTTCACACTTCAGGTGCTCATGTTTCCTTACTATAAATAACTTTATCTTAGCAACCATATTACGTCATCTCTTATGCGTTATAAGATTACATTTTGCTAGTTTTTAGTTATTTAAAATATTTCTATGCTAGAATTTACATTTGCAATACTTGTATGACCTTCAATGTGTCACATCACTCAAATAATATTATCTGCACCTCATAGAAGTGAGATTATAAAACTTTGTAAACGGCCTCCTGTACTTCAGCTTCTTTGATGAGCACTTTAAGTTATTGCATGCAAATAAAATGTTTAATAGAGATTCAACTAGTTGCGGCAGGCAGATTTCTTTTTCTTTCCTAGAGGAGAGCAACATCTGCCTAAGACATTAGAATATAAAATAACGCGATAAAGCCTGAAGCGTTACTCATTATATAAAAGGAAAATTCTGGAAAGAAGTGATTACTTTTATGTTAGGATTTCACAGTCAAGTGAACCTTTTCTCAGAGCTCGTTAAGCGGCTATTTATTTTGCGCTGAGAAAGACATTCTTCGTGAAAATATTCAGCGGAGCGTTCAAGTTTTCTGTAGCTCATGATCAAAATACGAACTAGGAAGGGAAAAAAAAGAGATCCGTTTGAAGAGGCACAAAATGTAAAAGGAATATGAACAGAAGTCTGGATGCAAAATCACTCTTGGCGATTGAATTAGCAAAGTGATAATTTTACAACCAGAAGGTCAACTGGGTTTGTGGTAATATTAAGAACTGCATAATCATTTCGAGGATTCTTTCGCCAGAATTTATTTCCAATAATCTTACAACAATTTCAAACATTTGTATTCACATGAACTTCTCTATTGGTACTACAGCTTGTTAGTCTTATTTAAAGGTACGATCCTGTTGTAAACATATAGGAGGTGACAAAGAGAGAGACTGATATTTTAGTCGTCCTGCGTGGTCTATGAGTAACACGCAATCCCAATTTGTGGGTTCAAACTTGGCGATGAATAGTTTCGGGCTTAAAAATCATTAGCATGATTTTCTTCCAGGGAAAGTAAAGTAAACGTTACGGAACTCTGCACATCTCTGCCACTTACGTTTTCCGTCATGTCATCCGTTCTTCTCGGGCATATAATTATAGGTCGAGGTTCTAAGTGTTCCCTTCCTTAACTCTGTGATAAAAACATTGTAGATTACGAACCTAAGTGTTCTCCTCCTTAACTCTGTGATAAAAACATTGTAGATTACGATCCTAAGTGTTCCCTTCCTTAACTCTGTAATAAAAACATTGTAGATTAGGATCCTAAGTGTTCCCTTCCTTAACTCTGTAATAAAAACATTGTAGATTAGGATCCTAAGTGTTCCCTTCCTTTACTCTGTGATAAAAACATTGTAGATTAGGATCCTAAGTGTTCCCTTCCTTAACTCTGTAATAAAAACATTGTAGATTAGGATCCTAAGTGTTCCCTTCCTTAACTCTGTAATAAAAACATTGTAGATTAGGATCCTAAGTGTTCCCTTCCTTAACTCTGTGAAAAAAACATTGTAGATTACGATCCTAAGTGTTCCCTTCCTTTACTCTGTGATAAAAACATTGTAGATTACGATCCTAAGTGTTCCCTTCCTTAACTCTGTAATAAAAACATTGTAGATTACGATCCTAAGTGTTCCCTTCCTTTACTCTGTGATAAAAACATTGTAGATTACGATCCTAAGTGTTCCCTTCCTTAACTCTGTGATAAAAACATTGTAGATTACGAACCTAAGTGTTCCCCTCCTTAACTCTGTGATAAAAACATTGTAGATTACGATCCTAAGTGTTCCCTTCCTTAACTCTGTGATAAAAACATTGTAGATTACGATCCTAAGTGTTCCCTTCCTTAACTCTGTAATAAAAACATTGTAGATTACGATCCTAAGTGTTCCCTTCCTTTACTCTGTGATAAAAACATTGTAGATTACGATCCTAAGTGTTCCCTTCCTTAACTCTGTGATAAAAACATTGTAGATTACGAACCTAAGTGTTCCCCTCCTTAACTCTGTGATAAAAACATTGTAGATTACGATCCTAAGTGTTCCCTTCCTTAACTCTGTGATAAAAACATTGTAGATTACGATCCTAAGTGTTCCCTTCCTTAACTCTGTAATAAAAACATTGTAGATTACGATCCTAAGTGTTCCCTTCCTTTACTCTGTGATAAAAACATTGTAGATTACGATCCTAAGTGTTCCCTTCCTTAACTCTGTAATAAAAACATTGTAGATTAGGATCCTAAGTGTTCCCTTCCTTAACTCTATAATAAAAACATTGTAGATTAGGATCCTAAGTGTTCCCTTCCTTAACTCTGTGAAAAAAACATTGTAGATTACGATCCTAAGTGTTCCCTTCCTTTACTCTGTGATAAAAACATTGTAGATTACGATCCTAAGTGTTCCCTTCCTTAACTCTGTGAAAAAAACATTGTAGATTACGATCCTAAGTGTTCCCATCCTTAACTCTGTGTTAAAAACATTGTAGATTACGATCCTGCAGTCGTTGTTATATTGTTGGAAATTTAATTTTAGAGATGGTTTGTCAGAACTGATTCTGGTATGCCAGACTATAACTGCACGTATTGCTAGGCAATAGTAGGGAGTGGTAATATATTCATACAGAGAGATTATATACGTAATCAGCTTTGAGACTATGAAGAGGGTAGCAGCTGTGTAAATAACCCTGTTGAAGTGCCCTCTACCGTCTTCTGTTTCAAGTACCTGCCCTCAACAGCTAATAAGGTCACAATCTGTGAATGTTTGTTGGGAAACTATAAATTTAATAAAATTGTGAACTCGTTACATTATTTATCGATCACTAATTGTAAAAATTAAACCTGAATTAAAACTGTACCGAAATCTCCAGTAATCCAATCAGTAAAGCTCCCTCTTTGGGACATATCTGAATAGCATGGCTAAATTAAATATTAAATTTGTTTTTGAATTGGATCTTATGCATACATTCACATGACTTTCTCTACTCTTGTTCACATTCTTATTGCTCTTCCTACTTCATATTAATCAAGGTAAGCATCATCTTATTACTAAGTATAGTGGACTTTAAGTAGACTTTAGGTAGACAGTAGACTTTAATGGTAGTCAATTGTTTTAAACAGTTGACGTCATGTGTTGTATCTGAAAACACACTCGCTTTGTATGACCAACATATAAAATATAAATAACGTTTTCTTATTTTACAAAAGTGTGAATATGACAACATTCAGATAAGTAATGAATATCTTGGAATAAGCTCACTCTACAAAAAATGTATCACATACACTCTCTCTCTCTCTCTCTCTCTCTCTCTCTCTCTCTCTCTCTCTCTCTCTCTCTTCTCTCTCTCTCTCTCTCTCTCTCTCTCTCTCTCTCTCTCTCTCTCTCTCTCTCAGGGTTTATCAGTTATACAGAACTAGAGAGACTAAATTCAGAGACTAACCTCAAAATATTCAAGTTATGCCTTTCATTGACCTAAAAAATCTTAAACATTTAATCCACATCGTTAGGCGCTTTTGAGAAACCAAATTTTTCGAAAACGTTCCATGTAAGTGCCAGTTTCTGTGGAGTTTTATTATTATTATTATTATTATTATTATTATTATTATTATTATTATTATTATTATTATTATTATTATTATTATTATTATTATTATTATTATTATTATTATTATTATTATTATTATTATTATTATTATTATTATTATTATTATTATTATTATTATTATTATTATTATTATTATTATTATTATTATTATTATTATTATTATTATTATTATTATTATTATTTACGTCCGCCCCAACAGTTTCTGTGGAGTGACTTAATTGAAAATCTTGTGACGCATCCTTGGAATATGCTGAACTTTTCTAAATCTAGATCTTCTTTACGTTCTTCAGTTAACTCATAACGGGCGAAGAATGAAATGGATGAAATTATGCTCAAATGAGTCCAGGGTCCATAGACCTTAGAGCTACCTGATATTCATTTTTAGGATAAGGAAAACGCCCGGAAAACCTTATTCAGATAACTCATCCTGTCCGAGATTCGAACTCGAGACTCTTGAACCTGAGACAGACACGCTACCACCTAGGATACAGAGGCGGGCCACTTGGATTTGTGTTTCAAGTTAATGGCAAATATTGATTTGTCGTTTTAGAGTAACGTGAAGTGAACTGAAGGTTGGTCTGTATTAACAAAAGGTGGACAGTTTGAAGGTGATTTCAGACACGTTGAGTAGTTCTTTGTTCCCTTGGCAACAGAAATAGGCCTTGTCTGTATCTCCACAGCAATACACCATCTCCAGACGTTCACAGTTCATCATCTTTCAACACACAAACGCTTCATTTCATTCCTTAAACGTTTATTTTTCTTGCTGCTGGCAGCGTCTGTTCAAAATAACTCTTGGTATAGCTCTGCAGTTTTCAGGGATTTAGTCTTCTACTAATGGTTCCTACAACATCTCTATCTACTTCATGTTAAGATAAACATTAACTTATTGCTAGACACAAGGGACTGCAGTAAGCTTTAAGTGATAGTCAAATGTTTTAAACAGCAGGTCGCTACGGTGATACTTCTGACAGTCTGTTCTCTTTGTATGGGCAAGAGATAAAAAATGAATAATGACTTTCTATTTTAGAAAAGTTTAATTATTGGAAAATTCGGACAAATAACAAGGAATATCAGAGAAATTTTTCAAGTGCAAAAATTCCACACAGTATACTCCCGATTATTCGTGTACGGATTATGCTTGCAGCCCCTTCAAAAAGATATTCTACAGATGTATATTATTTTTCTCTAGTAAACAGAAATAAGCGATCCGCCGTGTAACTACTATACGTCACTTCAATTGTTTAAATGGCCACAGCATAACAAAAGAATATGCTTACATTGTTACAGGCTAGGCTGTACCGTGTAAATTGAAACAACTTAAGTTTTTCGGAGTTATTCCGCGTTTATTGTTAACGAAGCAAATTAAAAGACACTTATAAAAGATGGCGGAGAAACGAAGAGAAAACATGTGTTGATATTAGAATTAATTTAGAGGTCTGCAAAACTAAGTGCTAATTTAGGATTGGAATGCAGACGTTCGAAGTACTGTGCCAACTCCTGCAGACCAAAATCAGGATTAAACGGGCCTACAGTGTTGTCATAGAAGTTGAATAAACATTTGAACAAGGAATATATGTTTTAAAAGAAGATTTTAAAGTAGTTTCGTATTTACATATCCATTGAATTATAAATTTCTGGATTATTCGTATGTTTTTCGATTATTCGTGTTTTTTCTATCCCGAGTAATCGAGAGTGTACTGTATAACAATAATTTGTATATTTTAACGAGACCTACATTTTGTGTGTGATAAGGTTTTGTCTATCTCTTACGGTTTACCAGTTGTACAAATGTCATTGATAATTTAGATAACTTCTCAAGACGTCCCCAGAAAATTCCAAATGAAAATATCTTTAATCAAAATCGTTATCCTCAATATTTATAAAATCAAACTTTTGGAACAATTTTGTATATAAAGTGTAACTTGCATTAGGAGACTTTTTCCAAACTTCTCGTAACAGTTTAGGAAGATACTGAACTATATATAGTGTCTGTTATCAGACACGCGTAAACAATTTCACAAGCATTCATTTCTGGTGAAGTTTACTTGTTCCATTTATACCCCGCTTTTAACTCCAATAGTCATATCGGCGGCCGTTCTCCTTTGAAACATACCGAAGGTGTTAACTCGAATTCGTTGTTTTTTTTTTTTTAATCTTCAGATTACGCACACACTCACACTCTCATTCATACTTCCAGACTCTGGGGAAGTTGGGGAATTATCTTGGTCGGAGGAAACTCCCCACCCCCACCGCTGGGAATGGAACCCGGGACCCGTAGCACGGCAGGCAGGTGCTCTACCGGCTGAGCTACGGGGCCAGCCATTTCTCTACTTACTTTTCATCTAGATTGACCTGAAGTAAAAATAAACGATACTTGGAAGAGAAGTACTTGCAAGGAATTTCTCGGGGAGGACTGCAACCTAGGTTATTCTTTCCCCTATATGTGAGCTATTCTCGTTTATCTTCATCGCCCATTACTTTACTTGAGAGATACATAGTTACATTTCATTAAGTGATCATTAGAGCTCGGATTTATATGCTCTATCAAGTATGAATGTATGCATGCGTGTATGCACTAAGAACCTGGTAAATGTGCTCTAAAAACACATTATTTCAACTTTATCACATTTCTTAATCTTGAAGCCATCAAATAGCAAATTCTTAAATACAGGCATTAATTAATATGTATATATATGTGTATATATTAGTCTCCCTTTCAGTCTATTTTAGAATTATTTGTTTTTATTGCAATAAACAATTAAATATTTCTCAACGTTTACTGGAAGACACGGTTTTCTTCTAGTACTGAAATGTTTTTATATGAAGTGAAAGATCTCTCTACTTCACATAAAGCCACAGGACACTATCGAAAAGAGGCTTTATCACTAAGTTAATTTTCAGGTTCATCTTGTAGTAATTTATTCACATCCCGGAGAAACATTAAACCTGGATTCCTTGTTTCAGTTTTCCCAATTTTGTTACAAAGACACTTTCCTGTTTTCCTGTTCGTATATCTGCAGGACAGAAGATAAAGGCATTCCTTTCTCTTCCAAACATGTAGCTGGAATATTATTAAAGTAGGTCTTAATAACCATTGATTTATCTGGAGACTCTTCTCAATGCAAGCAGCAAGCGGCATGGATACTTGCTGCTTCACTTTTGTCTATCACGTCGAGCACCTATTTCATTGTAACATACAACTACTTCAATCCTTGTTCCCCATCTCGCGAGGATGGGGTGTACTGAAAATATGTTGGTGTAGTTCATTTACGTACTTTATTTAAGGTATTTTCAATTAGACTTTTCTGGCAAAGTCCTTAGAAGTCCTCCTTGTTCTCAATGACTTCTGTGTAACCAAAATCTGTAAAATCTTACTACGCAAAAATATAGATCTCGTTAAAATAAACAATTTATTTTAAATACTTCTTTTGTGAACCAAACCATTTCCGAGATATTCTTGTTATTGTTCCCAATTTAAAAATGTGTATACTTTTTCAGGCAACATAAAGTAATTCGGATTTTGTGTCTTTTATGTCTAAGTCAGCAACGAGCATGACATAGCGATCAGCTCTTAAGTCTACAAATGTCTAACGTAAAGTAAAGAAGGGTACGATTTTTTAGGAATAATTTGTTGAAGAGTGGATACTGATAATCGTGTTAAACTTATATTAGTTATGGTGTTCACAAACACACAAAGAAATATAACAGTAATGGAAAGAAGAATGTTACAAGGAACTGCAATCCGCAATATCGATTATGTTGTATTCCAGAAAATCTCTCTCTGCTCACGAAGGAATAATAGGACTATAAAGAGAGACTCGATTAACCTCCAAATAGCTACCCACAAACCCCAGGTGTATCGTCAACGTTACGAGAAAAGGACTGCAGCCAACCAAAGCGAAAACCAACACATAAAACCCTGTTCTTCAGTTAGGACTGCTCTTCAAGTAGTGAACATTTGTAATTGGACAATGTAAGATTGTACGTACACACAGTCAAAGTTTATCCAATCTCTTCAAAGATTTTTTAATCTTACTTTGAACCGATGCTGTACCATTTTAAGATATCTAGGAAGTTTATTGTACAAGTTGCTTCTATATATTTAGAATCGTTGTCATAGAACTCTTGTGCGCATAATTTGAGTTCTGGCATTATTATCAAGCAAATCACATTGTTTAGTAGGGAATTGGCACTCACTGACAGCAGCAAACATTTCCCCTCCGTTACGCCTCATACTATCTTCGTTTGGGCTGCTCTCCTAAAAAGTAAATGGAGGAACATGGAATCACTCAATGGCGTGTGTTACCTGTTCATTTACTGTCTCTGTAACTCAATTGCGCTGCCATTGTTTTAAGTGAAAATTATCTTGAACTTCAAGGTGAATTTGGGGAAAAGAAACTCTTATTTGGAGGATAGATATATTGATCTCGCCAAATGTTGCCAATTGTATTTTCTGTACTAAAAGAACGGATTAATACGTTGGAATTTCAACTGCTATACTCGTGCGGCTATGGAGACGTGGAGCGACCGTACAGTAACCACGTGGAGTGGCGTGGCGATGATGTTATCCCTCCACTAAGAGTTCCGTGGGCCTGGTCTAGGACTATCAATGGAGTTATGTACGAGTATTGACACGGTAGATATATAGCGAGACGTTGAGGGTATTATCTGTAATATATCTGTATCTAGGTCATAGTGCGCGACTCTGCGTTGTCTACCCTTTACTCAACGTAACATTTCAATCCTAATTTGTGACTAAAATAAAAATCAAAACGGAAAAATTGTTCTGGAAATGTGTGCGATATCGGTTCTGCAGTAAACAGTTCTTTATTCTGATATGTGTTGACACGTTATGCCGTTGTCAGATTTTGTAGCTTGATGGTAGTGTGTCTGCCTCATGTTCACGAGGTCCCGAGTTCGAATCTTGGTCAGGCTGAGTTATCTGGATAAGGCTTTTTCCGGGGTTTTCCCTTATCCTAAATGATGAATGTCTGGTAACATTAAGCTCTATGGCCGAAAACAAAGCTATATGCCGTTACTAAAATGTGGTAGATATTTTTATCCTCCTATCTCGTGTCCGAGCGAATATTGCACTAGAATTATTTATTACACTCATCTTGTAGAATGCTCTCATCCATCTTCCACTCTGCATATCACTTCAATTATTGTCCATAAAGAAACCGCGGTGTTTTCCACATATTAGGGCAGACATTACCTTGCTTGTTAGTTGAGAATGAACAGAAAGTAACGTAACGGTTAAACGCTCCGCCAACTAGCGTTCTCTTAAAATACTTACCGTGTGTTTACAACAGGTTCATTATAGTGTGAGACAGATTATAGTTGAGAACAATATCGCACTTTAAGTTACGAGGAGACATGGTCGATAATGGAGGCACTCTCCGGTCTGTGTCTGTACAAACAACACAGAAGCGTGTTACTTTAGCAACCAGGCAAATTATATCTACCTGTTGTGGAACTGCCAGAGTTATACGTAGCTCCGTGATGGGTCTGTTTCACATAACTTTTGCAACTGAATATGTGCTAGATTCATAGGATGCAGCGCTAAGCAATTCATAGAAAAATACTACCACGAAACATTGAGAATATCTTGTGGAATTTACGTGACAGATGAACTTTGGCTACACGTTACATTGGTCGTCTAAGAAATATATAATTGGCTAAAGATTTTCAAAAAGCGAATCAGTTTTTACTGACTTTTGAAATTCTACGCCCTCTTAGCATACAGACAGGATTTCTTCTTTTTTGTAATTATGTCTTCCAACTTAAAGCCCTATCGGACGATGAATGAAATGATGCTCAAATAACTCCAGGGTACATAGGGCTTAGTCGCCAAACATTCAGCTTTCAGGATAAGGGAAAATCCCGGAAAAACCTTATCCAAATAGCTCACCATGACCGAGATTCGAGCTCGAGACCTTTTAAATTCAGGCAGACACGCTACAACTGCGGTACAGGGGCGGACAATAAAATCATGGTGAAAAATCAGTAAGACTTCTCAGTTTATATATAAATATATATAATATATCAAAATATTGCTTTTAAAATGATTACTCCCCAAAAAATTACATTTGACATAAATTGTATGCCTGTAGTACATTTTTTATTTGTTCCATTTATGTATACCCCGCGTTTAACTCCAATGGTCATAACAGCAGCCGTTCTCCTTCGGAGCATATCGAAGGTGATAACTCGTATTCGTTGTTTTTTAATCGTTAGATCACGCAAGCACTCGCACTCTCATTCATACTTCCAGACTCTGGGGAGGATGGGCAATTGTCTTGGTCGGAGAAAAATCCGCAACCCCACGGTCAGGAATCGAACCCGGGACCCCTAGTTGGGCAGGCAGGTGCTCTACGGAAGTATATTTTTGCGTAATAAGATTTTGCCAATCTCTTGCCAGTCATACAAACGTCATTCAGAAAGAAGAGGATTTCTGAGCACATTCCCTAAATTCAAGACATACATTTCATTTTTCATGGAAATATCTTAAACGTGAGGTATTTTACAGTCGCACTGCTCGAACCCTGGCTTTATCTTGTTAACAGAAACCTCTCATATAACGCACTGATTATTCTTATAAGAATGAGAGGGGTACTGACGTGCCTCCCGATCGTGCGCTAACCACCAATGAATGCATCACCCCAGCCAGTGGAATGCGCAGGAATCACAAATGAGAGACAGATGTTATGCCCACGTGGAGTATTTAGTGAGTTACCTGAGACGTTTGTATTACCAAAGATAAAACCATGGTAACCATTCGAGCAGCACTATAATCATCAATATCATAGAGCCATTTTTAGAGAAAATACAAAATGTTCGAAACGTTTACCTTGTAAAGAGGATAGCATGAAGTGAGGCTATTTTCTTCAAAATCTTCGTTTGTATGCTTGCAAGATGCTGAACGTAACGACCAAGTAGCTGTTTAACCGATATTTCGTTTTTGGGTTAAACTATTCAGAGACACAAGTATCTTTTCCCCCCTAAAAATCTAATTTTTATTTCTTAGAGTATCTTAAAACATGCATATCCGTAAAATCTTGCTATGATATTTTTGGGTATAATGAAACACCTTATGTAGATGATAGGGAGCTCAGTACAGTGGATGAGAGCGTGTTGTATTTGTCATGGTGCGGACTGTACTGTGTATGGAAACTCTGGGAAAGCTTAAACTAACCTGGCTAATTTCTTGGCTCCATTAAAAGCATATGTGATGAAGTAACAGGGACATACAGCAGAGTGCTGGAGAATTCGCTTTTATGTCCCCACAATCGAGTTAGGTCCCGTATACCAGACGGAATATGATACACAGTACACCAAATAAACTGTTTCTTGCTCTAATGTAAATGGAGCATAGCTAGAACACGTATTCAGACTCATTTTTTATTAACATACTGTGACAAAAATGTTGCAGCAATCGTTAGCCCAATTCTAACTTAAAGTAACTATTTTACAAACACACAAATCAGTCTTTTTCCGTAGCGCTCTCGTTTTTATATCTCTTTTGGAACACCAATTCGAGCTGCTTGTTTCTTTTTTCGACGCTCAGTATGCAAACTAGTGCTCACTTATATATTGTTGTGCTTCCGGCTCTGACATCTTTCAACAAACTTGTCGTCCTTTGCTGTGGCCGGCGCACTCGCTCACCACTGATTACAACTGACTTTTGCACCCCCTTTTAAATCTTCCGGACATGAAGAAATGCTCTAGAAGGCGAAATGTTTACGAATCGAAGGGATGGAACATTGTCGAAGTCGAATCTTCTAAATCTGCCGAAATAGAACGGTCTGGAACGTTCATTGCCGCACATTGAGACACGTAGTTATTGTACATGGCATCGCCAGTTGCTCTGCTTCAGTGCTCCATTTTCGTGCTTCTCTTGCGGGAAGCAACAAAAGCGGGATGGGATGATTCATACCTACTTTCTTTAAGATAGGCATTCCCTGCCGCCGTAACAGCATCATATGTTTAATATATTAAAGTTAAAATTAAACCCGTGGCACTACAGTTGTAACGGGATTATATTTTCGTTCATCTTCAACTAATAAGAAGCAAGCCAACTTTTTATAAGATCCAAGTCGAGTTTTAATATACTGAGAGTCGTGAGATCTTTTCTCAGGTGTGGATACAGATTTTTGGTGAAAATAAAATTTAGATGAGTCCAATATTGTAATATATTATTTAATTATATAATACGAACTATGATTCACTCTTATCTATTATAAATATTGAATAACACTTTTTGAATCTTATTAATTTTCCTTTACAATTCCAATCCTCGTAACATCTTTCCTCCTTCTCCAGCAAGACACAAGATTCTCTCTTTTTCTAGATTATTGATTTTCTTGTCCCCATAGTAATTCCCACTTTATTTTGTGATTGGCCGATTCACTGACACGTCATCACACCACGTCATACCACTACTACTTCGGCCAATCACACAACTACATACATTTTTATATATTTATTATTCCTTCGAACATTACTAAACAAAAATACTGTTACAAATGCCCCTCTTCGAAATATATGGAAAATAACCAAACAAAGGAATTAACAATCTGTTTCCATATATTTCGTGAGAACAGCCCCAATTAACAATTTCGTTTACACCAATATTACACAACACCAATATTACACAACACCAATACAACATACATAAAATATAATAATATACATACATTGGATGAAATATAATAAATGAACATTTAACAACAATAAATTAACATTAATTAAAATACAACAATATATTGATGTTTAACAATGTTTTATTTTTATTATTATTTAACACACACATAGTATATATTCAATATTGTTTCAATTACTGTCAAGGCTTTTATGTGTATAGGGATCAGTATCATTTACTTTAAATGTGTGTGTGTATTTGTTACACAGTCCAGGTGTTGAACTAAAGGCTTTTCTATTCTTTAATATACACAATTTCAACTGTTCTTTTCTCGCTTGGTCTAAATTGTATGTGTTTTCTAACTTTACTTGTAATATTCTCTGGAATTCTATTTCTTCCTCCACTTGGCTTCCGCCGTTCTTATCTTGTATTGTATATAATTGGCAACAATGCTTTTCAAGGTCAGTTACATTATTTTACAATCCATCAATAATTAAACTCTTCCCACAATTTTCATTTTCCTCGTATTCAATATTACCATTTTCTTGCAAAAGTATATCTTCCACAAAAAACCTTTCATTATTTATATTATCCATATTCTCTTCTTTTCTTCCATCTTCTTCCAATAATTTTATTACTAATAAATCATTTTCTGTCTTAACCTTCATTTCATGCATTTCGAAATTCAATACACTTTGCCATTCATATAATAAATCATTACCCACAATTACATCTCTTGCCAAATGTGGAATTACCAACGCAATGAAATTGAAATTCCATTCACCTATTCGCCCCTTAATTAATACTTGATATTTAATCCTATCCTTTTTCTTCCCAATTGCAGTACTGCAGTAAACGTTACACACATTTAAATATTCCACTTTATAGTTAGCTAACAGATTTTTAAACAATTCCTCACTTATCACAGTAGAACTGGCTCCAGTATCAATTAAGGCTGTATATTCTTTATCCCATAGGTAAATAATTATCTGAGGTGGGTTAACTAATTCCTTATTTTTCTGCAAGAGAGTGAGCTTATTTCCGTTATCTTCAACTTTCAATTCGCCCTGTGTCATCCTCACCGAACCACTTTCCAGAGCACAAAATGATTTGGTTTTTAGTTTTCCATCTCCCTCTGATTATTACTTTCATTGTTGGTTAGGTTGGTGCTATCGTTTATACTCACATCATTCTCTGTGCTTTGTGTATTTTCGACTCTTTCATTTTGATTACTTCTTTCAAATCTCACACCCCTAAAATCTCTTTGATTTGCACTAAATAAACTAGTACCTCTACCCCTATTAAAATTACTTATTCGCTGATTATTTCCTCGATAAAATCTTACATGGTTTATTTGATCATTTCTTCCAATTCTCGTCGACTGATTGTTATGATAATTCCTTTGCACATTATTTTGAACTCCACTTCCTGTTCCGGGAATTACAGATTCATAAGTTCGTCTAGGATCATAACCTCTTCCTTCAAATCTTTGATTTCTCACGGGTGCCCCGCCCCAATTTAAACTCGTCCTATTATTCCTATTATTTGTAGGTTGTGATTCCTGTCGATTTCTTCCTCGCTCAATATGGACGTTATTATAGTTACCATCACAGGATGTAATATCATTAATGAGGTTATGTGCTTCAAATTCGGATAATAATTCAATCATATCAGAGAAATCGATAGGCTTAGCCATAATTAAATGATTTCTGATATGTGGTGGATAATGACGTATTAGCATGTTGACAATTTCTGTCTCAGAAATTTCGGGATTGATCAACTTACTTTTGTTTGCTAATTTTAAGAAATATTCAGTCATAGAAATCCCTTTTTTAAACTCAAACCTACCCGTTGCTAACTCAACTTTTATTCTTCTTTGTCTCTCAGGTCCCCAAAATCTATTTATAAACAGATTTCTGAAAGTACTGTATGTTTCATGTGAAGCCAAAGTTAACCTTAACCACTCAAGAGCATTTTTCTTCAAACAGCGTTTTACTATTACCATCCGAAATTCATTGGGAATTCTCTTAATACGGAAATATTCTTCCAATTCCCTAAGAAATACTTTTGGATTATCACCTGATTCCTCATCAAAACTTTGTGGACTAATATCATTTAGTGAATAATGTACACATTCATTTTGACCTAGACTGTGGAGTTGTGTGTGTGAGGACATGTTCTGTGTGTTTCTGTGATAATTAATATCATTATCTGGACTCACAAAATCACTACATTCACTTACTACATCACTAGACTTCTGATGATTGCTTAATTCACCTGGTAAGTCACAATCGTTTATATTTGTAATTCTAGACATTTCTTTCCCGTTATTTACTTTTCTAGCCTGTAATGCAATTACAACTTGTGTCAATTTTCCTAAGTTATCCTTTTCTTTTTCAAAATGTTCTTTTACCTCTTTAATTTGCAAAATTACTTCTTCTTTTGCTTTACTTATCTCATCAATTTGTAACTTTATTTCCTCTTGGTGTATCTTACTTTCATCATGTTGTAATTGTATTTCAGAACAAATTACATTGATTCTTTGTTCTACTTTATCTCCTAATTCTTCTCTTTGTTTTTGTGTTATTTCTGCCTGTTGTATCCTAAATGTTTCTAACTCTTTGTTTAATTCCATTCTTATTTCTTGTTTCACTATGTCCTGACCTAACCTAGTTTCCTGAATTATCTCTCTCAACTCATTGACTTCCTTTCTATTCTCATCCTTATTAATCTCTATGATCTGCATGAGCCTTTCCATACTATCCCTACACTCTTTTCTCCCTTCTCTAATCTCCTGTGAAATTTCAGATTTTAATTCCTGTTTTAGCTTCTGTAATAAATTAATTTCTAAGTTACTCACATTTTGTGCTAGTTCCTGTCTTACTCCTACATCTAAATCATTCATTTTCTTAGTTAAATCATTTACATTTTGTTCTATTTTAGAATCTAAATTACTCATTTCTGATTTTACATCTTTCATTCTAGAATCTAAATTACTCATTTCAAATTTAACATCTCCTATTTCTGATTTTACATCTCTCATTCTAAAATCTAAATTCTTTGCATTTTGTTCTATTTTAGAATCTAAATTACTCATTTCAGATTTAACATCTCCTATTTTAGAATCCAAATTACTCATTTCTGATTTAACATCTCCTATTTTAGAATCCAAATTACTCATTTCTGATTTAACATCTCCTATTTCTGATTTTAAATCATTTGCATTTTGTTCTATTTTAGAATCTAAATTACTTAACATTCTTGTTATTCTTTCCAACATTGACTCATTATCTATGCTTAATCTTGCATCTTCCCTATTCATTCCTACACTATCAGTAACTTCTCCTTCCACTATTATTTCTTTTCTACTCGCCATCTTTTTAACTATTTTCTGATTTCTTAACAACATAAATCTACTACTACTACATTTTTTTTTTTTTCACTCACTTAAACCAGTTCTCGTTTTCTTCTTTCTTCTCTCTTCTTTCTTCTTTCCTTTTAAATTCTCACGGAACTGCACGATGCTTTAATCTCCTCTTCTTTATCCTATTCGAGCCCCACACGTTGCTGCGCCATTTGTAACGGGATTGTTTTCTTTCTCCATTATGGCGGTCGGTATAATACTTTCTTTCACTCCAGAATCATGATTTTCCATCGCTCTTTCTATGCTAGTCGCCATGTTTCTCCCATAAGACAGCACTAACGGCGCAGTTACTCGAATATAGTTAATTTAATCAATTTTTTTTTCTTCTATCAAAAGTAATACTGGCTAGCGCCAAATGATAGATTCACAGATTAAGACAAAATGATATATAATTTTCTTGGAGATTTTATAATCATCGTAACATCTTAAGTCAACTTCCTCGTTCTCCAGCAAGACACAAGATTCTCTCTTTTTCTAGATTATTGATTTTCTTGTCCCCATAGTAATTCCCACTTTATTTTGTGATTGGCCGATTCATTGACACGTCATCACACCACGTCATACCACTACTACTTCGGCCAATCACACAACTACATACATTTTTATATATTTATTATTCCTTCGAACATTACTAAACAAAAATACTGTTACACAGTCCATATCGAACAAGGGCCTCGAATCCGACTGCTGGCCTCACGCACACATACGCAAAGTAGAGGTGGGCGATCATCCATCCGATAGAGGGAGGAGATGTGGTCAGCATCTCGGTACCCCCAGCCGGTAAGTTAGATTTCATGACAAGGATTGCTTACCTATCGCAAGTTTCTCAATTTCCTCACGAGGCTGAGGGCACCGGTCCTATATCCGGGACTTAAAATCCGCACCCGCAGGGGTGGGATCGAACCCGGGCCTTTTTCCGTGGTAGGGTACCAAGGCATGATACCTCAGCCCACTATGCCACCGCGCAGGACTGTTTAAGATATAACATTTTAATTTTTGGGACTGTTTCTTAGAAGTTATTTTCATTCTCGATGACTTTTGTGTAACGGGTAAACTATAAGAGATGGACAAAATCTTACTACACAAAAATGTAAACGGCGTTAAGACATAATTTAGGTTCAATACACTTAGCGATGTGCCAGATATTTCATGTTATTGGTTTATATTTGCCAAAATTTACATGTTTTACCGAAGGCTTTCATTTCACCTAAGGATTCCAGGTACCGAAATTTCAATGAAAATAATGTTTTGAAACTTACTGAATCCTGCTTTAGAAAGAATGTAACTTACGATTTTTAAGGAAAGGTGCGTGTGTGTTTGTGCGTAAGTGCGTGTGTGCGCACGTGTGCTTGTATGTTTGAAAGACGTAACTAAAAAATTATATGTTGGATAAATACAAAACTTGATAACCAAGTTCAGTATCTTACAACCAATTGAGAAAGCCATGTGACGGGTCCGTAGCGAAAAACTATGTTGGTTGCTCTTCTAGTATTCCTTTTCTGTTCCTTCATGTATTTCAGAATAGAAGGACCAGGTGATGGTTTTGGCATGTTACGGCTGGGCGGTAGAGGTTCATTCGAGGCGTTCTTGGGCCGCGCCGGAGTTTCTCAAATTGGAAGCGTTAGAAACCTCATTGTAGACGTAGGGAGAGAGTGATGAAATGAGTAGAGTGAAATGCCCCGTTTGGCAAGTTTTTTTTAAATTTAAATCAACGTCCTCCAAGGTAAAGATATATCGGAGGATCAATGAAATTATTCTTGAACGAGTACAGGGCCCACACAGCATCGAGTTACCAGAATTTCATCTTTCAGGATAAGGGAAAACCCAAAAATAAAAAAAAATACATTATCACCCTGACCAAGATTCGAATTTGGGGCCTCTTGGACGTGAGGCAGACATGCTCTAAGTTCGCTTTACCTTGTAGTTAAATTTGTTATGGTAGGGAAGGTAAAGGTTAAAGGGAGTGGTAGCCGGGGATCGAACCGCGGTACAATCTCGCCCTGCGAGTGTTATATACTCAAAACGCTTGCCGCTTTGATTATTTTAATTAAAGTAGGAGATAAACTCAATGCATTGTTAAATTTAACTGGCCCCGATACAGTGGCCCTTGGAAGCATATTGTGGTTTCCCAGCGGATAATTAGATGTAATATATCACCAATGTAATGGGCACGAAGGTGACCCCCACCCTCACAAGGGGCTGATTCACGGTGTCCCAGAGGACGTTCCGAATTACATTACCGTACGTTTTACCAATCAGTTAATCGCATCTCTTCTTACCAGTTACGTGCGCGGCAAACTCAGCTTGTGTATTAATTTTAAAACGCCTCTGTGATGACGTATAATTAGCGCATTAAACGTAACCAGTGATTAAACGTTAATGTCTACTTTCGATAGTTCACCGGGAATGCTTATTTTGATACAGTTTGAAACATGTGTAAACAGCTGGTAGAAGTCATATGCGTTTCTCTACTCTTGCACACATTATTCCTACAAACACCCATTCCTCTACGACATATAATTCCAGAGAATTATTGTCTTACTATTACAGGTACTTACTCAAACCTAAATCTTTCATTCGCACATGTGCAAATGCAAGAAGTAACAGCAGCTACATCATACAAGGTTCAAGCAAAAGAAAGAGCAAATTTGTTTTGAGTTTTTTCTCCAATAATGATATCAGATATATCAACGAATTTAAATGTATGACAAAGACGCAAAAAATTGGCTTCAAACTGCTTTATTTGCACCAAAATCTTAAACTCAATGGTAACGTACAATCAGCCTTTTTTTTACATAAATGCAACACTTCGACAAGTCTCTAGAATGTTGCTGTAATTCTCTATAGCTGCTGACCTATACACAGTCCACCTCTAACACGGAGCTACACAATACAACTCCGTTATTTACACGTAAACTGCTTCCACAGCTCTGCAGTTCTTCTGCTGGAGCCACACTGACCGTGAACTGCTTCTACGGCCTGCTGGCTCCTTATCATTGGAACGTACCACATTCAGGTCATAGCACCACACTGCTCTCACTACTACTCTACACAGACTGGCTCTGACTCTCACTCTGGCCAATTCACTATTCACTGACTACACCAGGCCTTGCATCAGCTCTTATATATTTGCCGAGTGCCATAGATCTTTCTGGAAATGGATGATTCTCGAAAACGGTCTAGAAATGTCTTTTGCCTAGAGAAACACCGTTCCGATTGTGCCTCATGGCGTTAGCTCGTGACTGGCCTTGAAGACATGTCACTCCCACTCCGCCAACCAATAAGCAACGAGGCGATTCCACTACTCCCGCTGCTTTTTGATGGTGGCTAAATTTCCCAACTCGACTCTTTCCCTCAAAACCAGACAGTAATGGTGACGTACTCTCTTGACAGGCCACGCGAACGCCAATATGTATTCATTGCTCCTTTCGTATTTTATGAGATGATGAGAAAGTCATTAATCTTATACTGGCAATGTTCAAACTGCTGTCATTTCCATAGATGGTCTTGCGTGTTTTTGTAGACATTACATAAAATTAAATATTAGTGTGCAATGGCGTGGAATTACGAATACTAAGCTGGGCAGTATCTTTGTGTCACTTAGCCTATAACGAAAACTCAGTTTTACCTATATATAATAAATGATAGTAATATAATAATTCCTGTAGAGAAAGTCATGCTGGCCAATCGTTACTAGGAAATGATAAACCACTACAGTGTCAGCCAACATCAAGACTGCCAATTTCTCATGTGGGGGAGGGAGGGAGAGAGAGAGAGAGAGAGAGAGAGAGAGAGAGAGAGAGAGAGAGAGAGAGAGAGAGAGAGAGAGAGAACTTCTACTATGTTGAAGGATGGTGGTGTTAAGAAACGGCTAATACTTTTACACCTCCCCTCTGCATTAATAAAGTGAAGCCGTTTAGAACTGAGAACTTGCGAGTTGGGTAATTAAGCTCTTGTTTCAGAAGAAGACTTCGTTTCAATTAAACAAAAACTGCTTTCAAATTTCTTGCCTTGTTTTTCGCTTCATTTAATGACCCCACTTTCTCATTCCAAACTTGTGTATAATGAATTACCGAAAAGTTGGGTGATTTAAACTGTTATTTCTTTCTTTTGCAGGGATCTGAGGTTCAACAAAATCCGAGAAATTCCACCAGACACGTTCAAGGACTTGAAGCATCTCAATACCTTGTAAGTATATTTTGGAAGATTTTTCCCTTCAAATGATATTAATTACAAGGGGCGAAATTTAAACCATTTACATATCCCATTACTTTGAAGACATTTTATAAATACTATTTTTACTTTTTCTACTGCATACATCTAGTAAGTAGAGCAACTAGTTTAGAAAAAGGTTGTGTGTGAGAGCGTTTTTACTAAAAGAAAAAGACCGATTAAACAACAAACTCGGTATTGTCACGTTTCCTCCATCGCAGGTCTGCCGAATACGAGTGAGCTGGAGTAGAGAAATTGCTCCGCGGTTTATTGTCACATGGACGGGCCCGAGAGACGTGTCTTTTACTGGGCGGCCAATAACTGACTTCTGGGAAGCGGAAGTCTCTGCCTGAGAGTTTAACGTGCCTTCAGGAACAATCACTAGTAGACATCACGAAGCGAGTCTATTATTATTACGCAAAGTACCGTCCGAGACTATAATTCGAGAGGTTTCTTTCTACCTGGCAGGGTAAGCGCCGATGGTTAATTTGCTTGAAGAAATAGCGTAATACTATAGACAAAGAATGATCTAAAAATAAAAATATAATTGCTGATATAGTTTTTATTTGGTTGAGTTGGATTAGCGTTACTGTCTTGTTTATGCAACTAAACATAGTTTAGTTATTTACTATGATTAAAAATATTAATAAAACAAATATTAAAAATAAAAAGCAAAACGATTACCTATTAGAGAGATACTAGTAGTGTTTGTTGCTTAGAGTTTTTGTGTCTTTCGAGCTACGAATTGAATCGATGAGTGCGGCTCCGTGGTGAGGAGTCGGCGCAGTGAACCAGTTTACGTGTGAATATTGGAGTTGAGTTCAGAACGGCGTGCAGCTCCGCGTAAGAAGTGAAATATGCGCCAGAGAGATTACTAACAGGACAAGTAGGTGCGTTTTACAGAGACGTAAAGAAAGACTGACAGACGTGTTGAAGCTGTGTATTTGTGTAAAAGAGAAGTTGATTATACGTTAGCATTGAGCTAGCGATTTTGGTGAAAATCAAGGAGTTTGAGGTGAAGTTTCGTTTGATCTTTTGTCATTTTTGTCACAGTATTTAGGTTCATCATCAAAAACTGCGACTCCAGATTTTTAAGGAAATTTACTTCTCCCTAAAATATCTTTCACATGGAATTTTTCTCGAAAATGTTTAATTTCTTAAAATAGCTGTTAGAATTTTGATTACTTATAAAATACCATGTGTTTAGGTTATTTTCAGGGCGAATTATATAAGTTCAGAAAATATTCTCAGAAGTCTCTTTCATTTTATATTTTGCATAAATAAGAAATAGTTTATACAAACGTGTACTTGTTATTTTGCTCAAATTCACAGCCTTCTTAAATGAGGCGACTGTCGGATTCCGCAACAAACCAAAGTTGGCGTTACCGGCGTGTTAAAAGCTTTTAAATACTGAATGCAAGAATTCTTTACCAATAACACAGTCGTGAACTACTATAAGGACTACTTTCATTATCAACTGTCAAAACATAAGGTTTCTGCTAAATGTGCTTGAAATTTTAAAGAATCACATAACCTTTAATTAATTACAAAATATATTTCGGTGTCTACTATTTCCTAAAAGTGTTCGTTTTTATGTATTCATTATGTAAACTTGAGACAAATGAGTTGCTATCACGACATTCTTTGTTGCAATATCGTAAATGTAGTAGAAAAAGAAAAAGAATGAAATGCGTAGGAATTACGGCAGAAGCTTGTTTCTTGAGAAGTGCTAAACGTTTATGCAGGAAGTGCATGTAGCTGAAAATAGGAATCCGTCCTTGCAGTTGTTTGCAATGTAAACAGTTTACACGAGAATGACGTGCGCGTGTCCGGCGGCTGGGACTGCGTATAAATTATGCATCGTGACGCAGAGGGCAGCACCAGCGGTCCCCAATTTACCATAGCCACGCCATACATCACCGCGGATGCATAAATTTCTGCTCATTCCTTGGATATTCAGCATGCGTGTGCTTTAATTCCTGGAAACACAACTCAACGGAAACAAGTTCTAGACCAACTCTGTTTAAATTAAACGCCTACTTATGAATTAGTTCCGTTTTAGGTCCCGTCCTGTCCACAGAGTAACGATGGTACAGAAATGTATTGTATTATTTTATAAATATCCTGTATTCTGTCACAACTTTTACGATGATAACCTGGCCGTCGCAACAGTTATGTAGAAAGTTTTGCTTATGACTGAGTGTTAAGGTGAAAATCAAAACTAGTTTGTTTTTTAATTACAGATACACCTTAGCCAAAGATTTTTGTTGCTCCACCAGTTTTATAAAGCCCAGAGTCATGTTTATGCCACTGTTGACCACACTAGTCGTTTACTTCTTGCCGTGTTCACATTTCTGTGCTGCGCGATCCTACGCCATGTTGAAGTTGTAGTGTCGCTTCGCGATGTCTTGAACATGTTAATTCCGGCTATCTGCACAAGCTATGGGAATCCCATCTCACGGTATGTGTGGGTGTATATTATTGAATGAAAGGAAGAAACTATAATTGCCGCATCGTAAGTTGGTGATTGGCGTTTTGCTTCCACGTGCTATTCAGCTGCGAAAACAAGGAGAGGGAATAAACACGTCACTGACACGTCATTGCGGTCGCCTAGCAACCAACAATCCACCAATCAAAAGTAAACTGTTGCCATAGCAACCCGGCACGCTTATCCTACGTTGCCAACTCTATCGCACTACACCACGTGCTTTATGCATGACGCTAGTCTATCGGCATGTTGAGGTTTGCAATAAGCAGACACTGCTACTATTGCTGCTTCGCGTATGAATCAGCGGTATCACAATACCGTCGTCGTTCTTTGCCCTTTAGTATGAGACGCTATTCGTTGTTGGAAGGGAACAGGTGTGGATTTAGTTTCAAGGAATATCTTATGAGGTTTTCTGGGTGAATGACCAACCTTTTCAGTTTAATGACCAACCCTTCTAACCTGCCTTTGTCCGGTCCAGTTCTAACATGAATAACCCTTACGGTACTTAGGGTATTTCTCCCTGTCATCACTGCCAAACTAAGAGTGTACTGCTTCAAGTAGTGAATGTTTCACAGGGTGTAAACAGCTTTACATTTTCGCAACATAATTCGTGTGTTTCGGTGATCAACTTTAGTGTTTCAGTGTAACTTTAATATTTAGCTAATTATCGTTACTAATGGCTGTCACAAACACTTGTGCTACAGAAACAGACAGAAAGAAATTATCTGTGAAGATCACAAAAATGTTTTTGGGTACGGAATGCCAATTAAAGGACAAGTAAGGGAAATTATATGTGCGTGTTCAAGACCAAAGTACGAATTGCTTGAACTGGTAAGAGCAAACTGCAATTCCCAAAATATATAATTAATGAAATTGCTACAGAAAAAGGCCACAAAATTATTAGACTTCCTCCCTACTATTGTCATTTTAATGCAATAGAGTTGATTTGGGCCCAAATAAATGGATATGTAGCGCGCAACAATACAGATTTCACTATAACATCTGTTATAAAACTAACAGAAGCAGTAGCAAAAGTAAGTGCTAAAAATTGGGAAGATGCTGTTTGTCACACAAAAAAAAGTTAAAGTATCAGCATGGGAAAACGACGGCGTTTTGGAAGAAAGTGGAAGAACTCATGATTTCCGTGGGAGATTGCAGCAGCTCTAACGGCGACGACGACGGCGACAACGATCAGAAAAGCAGTACCAATGACAGCAGCGACTATGAGATAAGCGGCATATTCCCGTTGGAATAGAATACATAATTCTGTGCTGGTAATGGCACTTTTGTTTCTCTAAATCTTAACTGTAACTAACCATTTATTTTTTGTTCATTTCGAAGTTTTCGTATGCTGTAATTAGGTAACTGCTCACTTAAACGTGTAGACAGTCTTACGGCAGTCTTATGATTAATACTGCAATACGCAAATTTCTAGGAATATGTGCGTGTACATTACCGCAGTCGAACTTCCTCCTCCCCTCTACTGGCCATCTTCCTTGTCTAGCACGTGGCGAGGAACGGTACAGTGGCAACGGCGCTATCCCCTCTCCTTCCCCACTCCTTCAACCGTCAATCACCAACTTATAATGCACCCATAATAGTTCTCACTAAGAAACTTTTGAATAAATGTCTAGCTGAGAAGTTGCCGACCAATGTCGCGCAGTGGTTCTGGAACACTGACCTTCACCTACAGAACAGTCAGCGAGTCCAAGTCTACCCTTCTTTCTCTTCTGTCTCCTTCCAACTTCTATACTCAGCGAACTTACCGCTCTTGTTACTTGATGCAATATGCCGTGTGAGTCGACTGCCATTCCTTACCCCGAGTACCGTGGAGTGTAAAATCTGTCACAGTCATGTTCATAATAAGTGTTCATAAGGAGATGAATGCTGAAAGTTACGTTAAGACCTGAAGCTTTCTTGGCGATGAATATGCTCAAGTTCTTCTCGGGAAGCAAGCCAATGGAAAATACGATTAGAAATCGACGTTTCGGGAGTGTGTATCCCTCCCATCATCAGGTTATTTATTAAATGTTATAACCACAAATGAATCACTGGATATAACACAAATATAATATATTTATTTATTATAACATAACTGGCTTGCTTCCCAAGAAGAATTTGAGCTTTATGTCACATAGTTACGCACAATGTTAATTCCACATTTACTCCTTAATTCTGTGCTAGTAGTAGATAATGTCTCTTACCATATGACACATATATCTAGATAAGCCTCCAGTGTCAAATTCTTTCAAAATGGCATATGCTTTCTTGGTTACAAAATCACAATATCTCGTTTGATGAAAATAGCACTGAAACAAAATTGTATCATTTAATTCTGGCCAACAAGCCAACTCATAAGAACTTTTTGATTGACCAAATATTGTCAGAATATAACTATGTGACCTTAAGCTTCCTTCCTAACATCCGGATCTGAATCCTATGGAATTAATATGGACAGATGACAAACAATGGGTTGCTTGCAGAAATGCAAGCTTTAAAATGAAAACCGATGTGTTATGCCGCCAATAATTTGAGCAAATTGGACAAATAGAATGAGTAAAAGTATGCATCACTTGGATGAAATAGAACAGCACTATTAGGAAAATGAGTGCACTAACGGAAGAAAAAACTGAAATAATTACAATTGAAGACAATGTAATGGAAAGCAGTGACGAGGATGACAGTAATAATGACTCAACAGACGAAGATATGTCAGGTATAGAAGAATTAAAATATTATTAAAGGAAAAATCATGTTAAATGAAATGAAATGAAATGTGTTGTGTTTAACGCCCGCTTTTACTACATACGGCACCCCAGGCGATGACAGTGAATGATACATGAGATGAAGATGGAGATCCGGTGGATTGAGATGGCGGGGGAAACCGGAGATCCCGGAGAAAACCCGCCCCAGCGGCGTGTTGTCCACCACAGATCTCACTTTGCGGTCACCTGGGATCGAACCCGGGCCGCCTTGGTGAGAGCCAGGCGGTCTAACCACTGAGCCATGGCGCGGCCTAAAAATCATGTTAAGTTGTTGTGTGTAAGTTGGAACTACCTTATTTAAAGTTGGCTAGAGACAGTGATATTTGAGAGAGTGAAATCACCGCAATATATCGCTGCCATTAAAGGCCAGGGAAAACAGGACACAGACTCGCATTAAATCTTTCATTTTAATATTTCACTGTTCAAAAACATTCTATATGAATGTCCGGTGTTAAAGTATTTGATTCCTCTACCAGGCGATAGCACGCGGTTCTGCCATTCTGCCTAATATGTCTTGTCCCACCCGAAATCAGACTAGAAGTGTCTTAGATTATGCCCAGGATGTGCTATTCTGCTTCATATTTTCCTATTAACCTCCCCTCTGGTAATGACTGTAAGTCCTCCACTCCTAACTTCTAATCAGATGTTGCCACATCATTTCTACTTTTCTAATATTTGCTGTTTTACAATTCAGAATCTGTCTGTAAATTTCTAAGAAATCATTCACATTCCAAGAATTCCAAGCTGTCCTGCCATACCTAATCTGACAACCTTGGATACTCTCACTCATGTAACCGTCCGAACCACTTATACGAATTTGCCTGAAAATCAGCCGTCGCTAATTACTGTACTTAATGTCATCTTAACCCCGATCCAAAATGTACTCATAATCTATTGCTTAACCTACATCTCCTTAATAATTTACACAAATTCACAAAATATTCATATTTCATTTTACTATAGGTTAACATTTATTTAATTGACCCCTAATTTCTGTATCATCTGGTAAAGAACAGAAGGTGTCCAGGTTGGCATGCGTGAATGCTGATTCGAGTTCCTTAGCACTGTAGTGAGGCTGATGTTTTTGCACTTATATAAACAAAGATATTCTTGTTTTGCTATTAAACCTTAATAATATCAATATATTTAAATAAAACACCGCAGAGTGTACTGATAAAGTTGAAAATTGGCTGGCCCCGTAGCTCAGTCGGTAGAGCACCTGCCTGGCGTGCTAGAGGTACCGGGCTCGATTCCCGGCGGTGGGGGTGGGGATTTTTCTCCGTCTAATTCCTCATCTTCCCCAGAGTCTGGAAGTATGAATGAGCGTGCGAATGTGTGCATGATGTAATGATTAAAATCAACCAAACAAGGTTAACACCTTCGATACATTCCAAAGGAGAACGGCCGCCGATATGACCATTGCAGTTAAAGGCGGGGTATAAATAGGGGGAAAAAGTTGAAAACGTATCGAAATTTAAGCTTTGTAAATTCAGGTGAGTTTGCACCATTTCCCAAAAATAAATATAGATGAAATGAGAGGAGGCGCCACTGGGCAGGAGAAGGTTAATGGAGACTAATAGTCATCTATATGAATTTTGAGATTAACCTGTTTCGGAATCTTATCGCTCGACATTGTAACTGTAACTCGTTATGGGATCCTCTTATGTCTTTAGGTACCAAAGACCACCGATAATAATCGATTATGATACAGCTTATTCAGAAGCACATACTTGTTCTTTTGTCAACGCAAGTTCCGCTCACTCCACGATAATTCTATGATATCTTTGTGTTTCTGCAAACAATTGAATAGAGCGGAACCTTGAGCATACGGGTTTATTGTTCGAGCACCTATTTGTCTTAGCTGCACTGACTTATAACAACTGGCTTTTTTCTCAGCCATAAGTTCCTTTATTAATGTCACTGTAATTGTGTTTCATATATTATAAATACGAATGTTTATTATCCCCTATCATAAAGTTATACATGTTACAAGTTAATAATTGGTTCTCCGCTGATATGTAATCGATGTTAGATGGAAGGTTTCATTATTTGAGACATCGTTGTTACACGTGCAGCAGGGGAGGGTCGATGATTGCTATCACAAAAGGATAGAGAGGAGGGAAGAAAAGCCTGTAATAATGAAGCAGCAGAAAATAAGGGAGGGGAGGTTCTGAAATGAGCAAACATTGGAAATCAGGAAGACTTCAAGTACCCACTCGGTCTCTGTTGAAGGGGACGACAAGTTTCAAGTGAGTTGATATTTGGCTTTTATCTGCTCCACAATTATTCCAATTACGTCCACATATCCCATCTCCCACGAGTTTCTCTACTTCATTTTAATCGACATAAACCTTTACAGAAATAGGCACAGAGAATGTCAACAACTGCTGGTCTTAAAATTACACATTCACAGGAAACAACTGAATGTCTCCAGGAATATAAAAGTATGACTAATTATTGATCTATTTATAACGTATATCATGGAAATGGCTTATGTTACAAAAGTATATTTGAGATTATGTTTAAATCTGCATTTGTTATGCTCAGCGTTTTCGTATGCCACTTAATGTTACTGCCCTATTGTTATTTAATTATTTGTATTTACTTACCTTGTCTGAATGAGTGCAATTGCTATGGGTGACCGTTTGGTTTAGAGAGATCAGAGAAGGCGGTAATACCAGGTGAGTCAACTACCCTTATTTATTCTTATCTATGCAACGTGCAGTTTATAATACAGATAATTATATATTTTTGAAAATATGGAAACACTGACCCTTGTAGTTCAAAAGCCGTTATTGCAGCTCTACGCTTCTATTCGGTACTATATGCACACAGCAATAATACTTACAGCCCTGTATGAGGAAGAAACTGCGCAAAGCTTAAGAAACGACGGCTTTTCATGTATATAATACTAGCAAGGGCCATAGAATACGTGACAGCTGGCTGAATGGGTTAGCTGCTGGAATATTGTGATGCAAAGACTGTTCTGAAAATCATCCGTTGGAATGTATTCAAGAAAGGCATAACTCACATATGTAGTTTAGCACATTGAATAAATGCAAAAATAAATATGGGTAGGTGACTCAACTGGTATGGTGCAGTACAGTCAGCACAGCGTACGTAACACAACGTATGTTTTTGTAAGTATTGCTAAATCGATATCCCATGCCTTAAATTATTCTCTAGAATGTGTCCTATCTTCAAAAGGCACATTTTCTTTAACAACATTCATAAGTTTATGTGCTGAAGCAGTTTCTCTTCTCTGTTTTAAAACTCTAGAAAAGTTGTGCGCACAACACACGAGTTCGAACCTTTTTGGACTTGGACGATGTTTACCAGATGTTCAAAGTTTTCTCCCGTAATCTTTGAATTTAACATTTCTTTCACAATATTAGGAACAGTTGGTTCACTTATATTGCTGTAGCATTATTTAACGGAATAATTAGACCTTTATGTCTTCTTTACAAAACTGTAAAGGTTAACTGTAAGGGACTTAACTGCCGAATGGTGAAGTAATGCCGCTTATCTGTTTGCTCTTTCGGACACTTTCACTGTTAGCCGTCTGTACTTATTCTTTAGACATGCTGTAAGACCATGAAGCCAGGAAATACAATATAATGTAAAAATACATAAACATATAAAAGTGCAATAAATATATGAAATTAAAGGCTCAAAACCCTAACCAAAGGGTTTTAATGCGTAATATTGAGATAGCTAAAGTCATTACAGTAAATAGTTTAATATTTGCATTTAAAACATCAGTTGATAGGTGATAATGATATAAATGAATGAATGCTACGAGGTAATTATCATAATATTGTAGCAAATTCTTCTTGAACTAAAGAAAGTTCGGGTACTAACCACGCCCGACGCCGCTTAACTTCGATGATCGGACGAGAACCGGTGTATTTAGCATGGTATGGCCGTTGGCCGTTGGCAAAGTTCGGGTAGAACGTTTGGTAGAACCGTTAATAATACCTTCCTGAGGCAGGGTCGCGTCTCTGGAGATCCTCGAGCTGACTGGCTGCTGTCGAATGTACTCCATCTGGAGTTGTTAGGGATCCTCTATGGATATGGTCACCTTTCAGGCTTCCCCCAATATGCCTCCCTTCCAAGAATCATTTTAGAAGCAAGTTTGTTCCGTGTGTGTGCTGTGAAGTGGTGGATGAGAAACTACAGACAGGTTATTGTGTGCTCAACGTGCTAGTCCTACATGGTTGAGAATTCTTCATTTTGGCGCCAATTTTGCTGCACAGAAGCATGGTGATTGATACCACCCTCGTCGGCAGGACGGTGACTACACCCCTATAACGAGAACAGCGCCACAGTAACCCGTCCTCGACAGACGCATTTTTCTAGTGACCAAGAAAAATCACGGAAAAAAATCTTTGGTCAGATCGCTCGGTCACTGGGGATAAAACCCAGTGCATCTGTGCACTTACACTTAGTAGAAAGAATAACGTGTACACGTTCTATGCTCTTGACAAATCGAGTCACGCGGTGTCCAGTAACGTGTTGGACTCGCAGTGTCCGCCTCTGTAGCGTGGTGGTAGCGTGTCGGCCTCGCGTTCATGAGGTCAGGGTGAGCTATCTGGATAAGGTTTCTTCCGTCCTTTTCCGTATCCTGAAAGTTAAATTTCAGGTAACTCTTAAGTTCATGGCCCCAGAGCTCATTTGAGCACCATTTCATTCATCATCGGATATGACAGCGTTGTATGGCGTAAATTAAAGAAGAAAAAATTAATAATAACGACTGCCAACATTTTCTGTAAAATCTTGACAACGGAACATGATAGAAATCCGCCACTGTAGCCCACAGACGTGAAATGATTTAGAAGTTTGCCACAGTTATGCGCATGCGCCAGTTTACTGCCTTCTCTTAGCAATAAACGCCGTTAATAACATTAGTTGGCTCATACCAGTAATTCAACGGGGGGATATATAGCTATTCCGACCGTAAAACATTTAACTACCCCTTTGCTCTGCTCAGTAAATTATATACAAAACTGGTATTCAATACTATTTTAATGTTTATAGTTTGATGACGTATCTCCCGTCTGCAGATGGCAGTAAACATTTGCATTAAGTTTTCTAAGTTCTGTAACAAATTCTGCCACATTTAATTCTTTTACCCGCTGAAAGTGATACGGGTACAGAAGATTTTCGTGCACAATGCTCCAAGTAGTCATGCCTTCTCTTTTCGTTCTTACAAGTGATCAAGTACGAATGGAAGAAAACTGAAATTTGGTGATTTGTTAAAACATAATTTCTGTACATAAATTCTGTAAAATGAGTTGTAAATATAAGACATTATCACTGGAGGAAAATATTAAGTTTATTGGAGAACATTAAAAGTACAATCGTATAGCTAAATAGTTAACTGTGTTGCTTAAAGTGGGGAAAACTCAGATTTATGGGACTTTGAGAAAATGAAAATTAAAGACGAGTGGTTTAAAGGAACAGCAGAACATATGAATCTAAGGAATATGTAAATCAGACTGAAACTACAGAGTCAAATCTACAAAGTATGACGAGCTAATTCGTGCTGCGTTCGAGTGGTTTTAACTGTATTGTTTAGTGTGGGGAAAACTCAGATTTATGGGACTTTGAAAAAAATGAAAATTAAAGACTAGTGGTTTAAAGCAAGAGCAGGGTATATGAAACGCCTCACAAAATCTACAGATTATGACGAGGTAAACCGTGCTGTGTTCGAGTGGTTTATTAGTGCGCGATTTGCTAAAGGAATTTCGATTTCTGGAACCAATACTTCAGATTCAAGTTTTATAAGACAATTTCAGAGCTTCCTAGTTATGCCTCGAGAGTTTCAAATATCGCCATAACATTTTCTTTAATGCTGTTTGTGGTGAAGCAAATGATGTTGATATGCAGTTGCAGATTGGAAAGGGAAATTGAAAACAGAGAAACTAGGGATAAATGAAAATTACTGTAAGTTGAAAATATAGTACATAAAACATATAAGCCTATTATTATTTAGACTTCATTCTATATGATTCCTTCATTGTAAACCTGTGTGACTGTTTCGTAATTTCTTTGTATTCAAATACACTGTAAAACGGAAACTTGTGTAAACGGAAAATAAATGCCGGGACAATCGCGTTTCGTTTTAGAGGGGTTTTACTGTATAAATGGTTTACTAAAAACAAAAAGGACAATCCATGGATAAAAATTTATTTCACTTAATTATTGATAGTGTCAAGGAAAAGGCAAATCTTTTAACAAAGCTGTAAATAGGTATTACGAGTAGTAATACAGGATTAAAAGATGATTTTATTTTTTGAGTAGGTATGGTTCCGAAACAGGCCGCGCGAGAACAAAATAAAATCCTCCTAATCCGTACATCGTACACACTCCTTCATATTTACAGATATATTCTAGATTATATATAAATATATGGTAATGTCTCATGATCATGATATTAAGAGGGTTGCGATGTTCATTTGCCTTGCGCAGCATCAGTGTTAACAACATGATTTTATAAAACCACAACATGCTACATGAGGGAGGCAGGGGAAATAATAAAACGACTAAAAAAAGCGTAAGAAAAATGTAATTAACTAATAGATTACAGCTGTTACAAAATTTACTCATCTTTTCAGAAAATGAAATGTTCGTTGTGTCATTATACCAGGTGAGTCAGCTGCCCCTTATTCTCGAGTTTTATACAATCCGCATGTTATACTTCAACATGAAAACATCGACCCCATTACGAAGTTCTACCCGCATATTTAACGTGGATGTTATACACTCAGTGAAATTAATACTAATATAGATGTTATCGCATCGCCTGTAATATATTCGGAGACAGCTGAAGTTTGCACGTCTGCAAATGTTCACTGGAACCAGCAAATACTATATGTTAGACGGAATGTTTATCTCGCATGTTACTAGGTAGCTCAGGTGGAATGAGAGCAGAACTACGACCTCATTTGTCTGTTGTGACGATGCTTCGAAACCTCTGCGTAGGTATACTAATTCTTTTACCGTGTAATACTCACAATTTGTAATTATTATTCTGAAAACTGTTATTATTTTTATTTTTAATAGTTTTATGGCATTCTTTATGTTTCTTTATTGGTAAACTGCAAGTAGGTAGTTGTTTAAACACACCTATAGGTAGGTACAGTTGAAATAAGGATCATTTATACTCATTTGAACACAGAAAACATGGAAATTACTGTAACAGAGCTTAACATGGAAGTTAGCACTATTTTGGAGACATAGAATTATAGTTCTATTAAAAATGTCATTTCAAATTGCTATGTTTTGTGGCGCTGGAAAGACCATTTTTTCTATTGCTGGATCACGACTACTCCAACGAAGCAAGTACTTGAACTGATGACCTTCTTGGGAAATGCACGTCCTCACGGACCTTATAATTAAATTATTGTGAATTTGGTTTCAAAATTTTGATGAACATAAAAAGAGAGTATTTACAAAGCTGAGACTCGAACCTGTGTCATTAGGTGTTAGGGCACAGGAGACGTGATAATCCCACTGAGCTATTTCGAGACTTCCCTGAAAGCACGGTCTGGGTTCACTAGTACAACTTGTATGCCTGGCGCTATACCGTTGCCACCTCGCGAGTCCTCGTGCTTGATTTAGCCTTTTAAGACACTTTTAATCATTTGCTGGGTGTTTTAACATGATTAAATAAATGAAAATAGCTCTTATGCATGTTAATTGAGATGCTGGAGACGTAGTTTACAAAAATTTAAATAAACCGTTGTTTAATAATATGTCCGTTTTGACTGTATGAGTTCATGATGGATGAGGCGTGTGTCTAATTTTGGCAGCCAACCCCTGCTCTAAGTATAATAATGCGCGATTTTTTTTTAGCTGACGTTGTTAGTGTACTCATATGATAGGTCCATTTTTTCCGAGGTGTTTACTGAATTACTTTGCCATGTATGTTCTAATAACCAGTTTGTAAAATCGCCTGGAAACCGGAATTCGCTCTCAGTGAAGGAGTCGAGCAGTACGTTTTGTCCCGTAAACCGCTATTCCTCTGAATTTTGCGCACTCCTCTTTCTAAGAAGTTTCTTCTTCTTCTACCTCCATGGATTAGGCTATAGCCTGTTCCGGTCTCACATCGATCCATCGTTTCCTAGGTCGTCCTATTAATCTTCGTCCTTTCGGTTTATATTCCATTATTTGTTTAGGGATTCTCTCTGGAGTCATTCTTCCTAAATGTTGGAGCCAATTTTCTCTATATTCCATTAATTTTAATAAAACAGAATTGATGTTCAATTCATTTCTTATGTCTTCCCTTGTACATCCCTTAACATATCTTAGGAAACGCATTTCTGCTGCTTTTATTTTACTAAAATCTTTGTTTCTTAATCTCCATGTCTCGCTTCCATATAGCAAGACAGGGAGTGCCATGGCAGAATAAAATTTTAATGGAGTTTCTCTTCTTGTTTTACCTTTTAGTGTTCTCTTAATTGCTCCATGTACTGCTTGAAACTTACTTATTTTCTGATTTATATCTTGATCCATTTCATAACTTAGGTCGCATCCAAGATACTTAAAATGTGACACTTGTTCAATAATATTATTCTCAATTAAAATTTTTGTCCTTACCGGGTATTTGCCGTGGAATGCCATTACCTTGTTTTTTTCTATTTGAAATTTTCATTTTTTATATTTTACTGATTTTATTCAATTCATACATTGCTTTGTGCAGCTTATCCTCATTGTCAAAACTACATCATCAGCAAACATTAATATATTTAACGTTCTTTGTCCTATGTTAATACCACTATTTACTTTAAATTTCCATTTGTTTAAAATATCGCCTAGATATATATTAAATAAAATGGCTGATAGACTGCATCCTTGTTTAAGTCCTTGATTTATTCTAATTTCTTCTGTTAACTTCCCATTTACTTCAATAACCATTTTGTTATCTACGCATAAACTTTGTATGATTTTAATCAAATGCTCTGGGTAACCTTTTGTCTTTAATATCTGCCATAATTTATTCTGTTCCACTCGGTCGAAAGCCTTCTCAAAATACACGAAGGCAAGGTGAGTCTCCAAATTACATTCTATTCTCTTTTGTATCATTTGCTCAAGGATAAATACGTTGTCAACACATGATCTTCCTTTCCTTAATCCACTCTGCTCTTCCATGATTTTTGTTTCTGATATTATTTTTAATCTATTACATATTATTCGTGCATATACTTTATAGATATTGTTTAAAAGACGTATACCTCTATAATTATTGCAGTCAGTTCTATCTCCTTTCTTGAAAACAGAGACTACTTTGGCTATTTTCCATTCATTTGGTACTTTTTTTACTTTTCCAACACATATTTATTAAATGTAGAAGTCTTAGTGTTAGTAATAAACTTCCATACGTAAATAATTCCACTTGTAGACCATCTGTTCCTGCAGCTTTCCTATGCTTGGACCTCTTTAATGCTTCATTTAGTTCTTCAAGGGTGATAAGATCTACTGATTCTTCAATTTGTTCATTTTCTAAGTCCATACTTTCAATGTTTTCATTATACCATAGGCTTTTATAGTGCTTTACCCAATCTACTTTAGTAATACATGATAACCTGGCTAAGTCTCTTTCAGTTGTATTCAATCCTCTCAAAGTTTACCAAGCAATTAATTGTCTCCCATGGACATCATGTTCTATATTTGCTATATGTCTGTCCCAGGATTCCCTATGAGCTTAACGTATCATTTCTTTCGCAGTATTTCTTCTTTTTACATATTGTTTCTTTGTATCTTCGTCTTGTTTTTGTAAAAATATTTAATATGCTTGTTTTTTACTCTTTACTGCTTCTTCGATATCCTGGTTCCAGAATCTTGGTCCTCTTTTCCTCCTGTATTTACTCTTGGTTCCCAATACTTCGTTTGCAAACTTAGAGACAGCCTGTTTTATTTGTATCCACTCCTCATTCACGTCCTCGGAAGTAGCAAGTTCACCTATATGTGCAGATAGTCTTCTTTGGTATAAGTCTCTTATGCTGTCACCTTGAAGAAGGTGAGCCCCAGGTCCCACTGGCCCGGTGGGTAGTACCTGGTGAGGGTCCCGTCCACAGGGTACGTGGGGGGTAGGTGAAACTCCAAAGCCGCAGTGAAGGCATTCCACCTAGGGGAAGGAAACCCCAAAATCAAAGCTGACATGCAAGGGCTGGTAACCCCTTCATGGAATTATTATCTTACTCAAAGGTCTCACAGAATACAGTTGGACTGAACTACTGGAAACCCACCACAGCGAGTGAAAAAGGCATTAAGATTTGGTAGGAAAGATATATTAAAGATTGGAACGTGGAATATCAGAGGGTTATCTACTAAAGAAGAACGCTTTCTAAGAACGTCAAGCAATACAGTTTAGTAAGCGCAAAACTGGACTAAGGCTCATATGCCGTTTGATGGGTGGCCTACCTTCCAAAAATATAAGGTGCTGCTGACTCACCTGGTATACAAATATTATTTAACTCAGATTCATGGCCTTCTTGAATAAGGCGATTGTCAAACTCCGCAACAAACCAAAGTTGGATTACGGCGTGTTAGAAGCTTTCGAGCACATAGGAAAGAATTTCTACTTTTAACACAGTCGTGAAATACTAAAAAGAACAACTTTTACTATCAATTGTCTAAAAATAACTTTTGAGAATCACATTAATATGAACATTTGTTTACTGTTTTGAGTTGAAAAGGCATTCCAAAAATATTTCACGCCAATAGAAACACTCACCTCTTGTATAAATATGTGTTAGAGAACATTAGAATGCAATTTCTAAAGGTTATGTGTACTTTTTTTCATACTTGAAGAACTTTAGGTTTGTTCGTTTATTAATTCATGTTATTCCGTCCATACGTTCAGTTACCACGCCATCTGGCCTGAACCAACTGGGAAACAAAAGTAAATCAGAGAAGCAAACGGTTTGCAAAAATCTGTATTTATGGGCCCCATCCGCTTAAGGGAGTAGGAACAATAATTTGATAAAAAGAGATCCCCGAGCGAGCGAGCCATTGTAATGGATGGTATTCTAGAAGACTAGAGATTTATGCGCAGTTATAGAATCTCTTGAGATAGAATTCTGCTTCGGTGATCACAAATAATCGAGAACTGATTGGATGGCAGATATTTAAAGCACTTCAAGACCCTTTTTTGTCCTTTTGGAAGCGACGTGGATAATTCGTCTGGATGGTCACTAGATACAGGGTGTAAACGGCATATCGGCCGAGTTCACTCAATAAGCAGACTTTAACGTCGAATTAATGAGATACATAATATCAGAAATCTAAAGTTTGACATTTACATGATTTTTTTCTTATCATCCTTGTCCAAACAATTCCTAAAAGCGCTTGATCTTCTATCTGCTCATGTTACTTGATAAACTTCTGTAGAAATTTTGTGTAGTGACTCAGTTCGTTAGGCGCTGGTCTGCTGTTTGCAGGTTCCAATCCAGGGTAGATTGAGACTTTTTAAATTAGTTTAAAAATATAACAGCCCCATGACAATATATATACTGACATGTAAAAGAACTCGTGTGGCTTGGCCCATCTCTGTAGCATGGTGGTAGCGTGTTTGATGCAAACGTTCAATAGGCCCAAGTTCGAATCTCGGTCATGGTGATACGTTTTTTTTTCAGTTGTTTTTCCTTTTGCTGAAAGAGGATTGTTCGGTAACTAAGCTCTATGCACGCAGGAGTTATTTGAGCAATATTCATCGCGCGATATGATTTAACGTTAGAGAACATAAATTAAGAAACAAAACTCCAGCAAGACGAAATTCCAGCACACAGCTTGTATATCCTAGCAATTGACAGAAATTGTTTTATTACTTACATATCTTCTTGTTGTTACAAAGCAGTACAATAGGCTTAAGTGGCAGTGAAATGTTTTAAATAGGTGGTCGTTATGTGATGACTTTGACATTCCATTCTCTTTGTAGGTATATACAAAAACAAATAACTTCATTTCTTTTTTTAAAAAAAGTAAGTATTAGAAAATTAAAATCAGCAACAAAAATATTTCGAAAAAGGCTATATTCCAAAAGTAAATTTTAGATAAACACATAGATTCCTGCACTTGATTTCTCATCATAACTTAAAGCTGAAGTGACATGATCGCACCTTTCTATTCGTAGACCATAGGTTCCTATCTAAATTTATTATCTATGAACCGTCAATAACATTCTTGCGGTGTTATTCACTCACACCCGGTATAATATATAAAAATAAAAATACTGTGCAAAAGAAGATTAACAAACACAAATGGTCGTTATTTATAAAGAAAATACAGAGAAGAAATACGTAATATTAGTTTAAGTAACTTCAGTGTAACCTCGATGTAATCAACATACACAAAGTTACTAAGATAACACAAGAATGTGAATAAAAAACAGTGACGAAATTTAATTGTGTTTATTACTCCATGACTAATATCGGAAATGATGTATAAACATTATTATTGTAAACATTACAAAAAATTAAAAAATTGTCTGAAATGCAGTGCAGTTTTGAACTCTAAGCTCTATATTTCACCTTGTGTCAAAATGTAAATGTACAAACTTTGGTGTTTCTATGTAAATATATAATAAATAGATAAATACTTTATAAGATCAATAAAATACTTATCTATGTATAAAAACAGTTGGTAGCCATTTTGTTAAAATGAGGACGTTATAAAAAAAGGAATGCGTAACATTTGCATTTTAACAAGGAAGTGTGACATATCGAGCGCCTCGACTGTCTATTTTTCAGAGAGAACTGGAAATGTCCTGAGTGCCCTGGAGGACACTTTATTTTAATACAAATTTTATGATCGTACGCTTCTTGTGTGCACGCGGTCCTTCTCTCATTGTGCGTGGTGTGAAAATACAAGCTGCTGTTAGAATTATAGATCAATATTTCACGAGTCTCTCTTGATAACTTTATTTACCGACATAAAGTACCTACCATCGTATTAAAAGAAATCGTAAAATACTTTATACCTGACTGTGCGCGCCTGTGAACAACCATAACTCAAAAACAACATTCGGGAAATATAGCTTGTTATTCTCTTCCTCTCGAAACAATTCCAAGATGTGGCGTGCTCTGTTGACTCTTGTACAAACTATTCTTGCAAACATCATCTACACATTTCATTGTAGTTACAAGATGGCTAAAGCTACAGTCAGATGTTTACTATTTCTATCACTTACATACTGAACGTTGTGACTCAGGCGGTTTCGCCTGTATCCCGCATTCGGAAGGCTCGGGTTCGATTCTTATAGCCGACCTGACCCGTGGCTTTTTGGGGGGTTACTCGGGTCGCCAGGCTAATTGCTGTAAGTTGATTATATCTCCCCGAAAGTCTGTCCCTCTATTATCATTTCACATCCTCTCTCATCTGGGTAGAAGTCTCTTTCGGGGTAGGAGTATCGGCGATGCATAGCAGGATGATATGCTCTGAGTGAACCGGTCTGTCGGCTGCCGGTGTCCGAACCGGCTGCTGGGACCGTTTCCTACCATAGTAGGGGGAAATGTCTCCCTACCCGTTGTCCTGGCCTACCGGGGGAGGTCCATAAGTAAAATGTAGGGACCCTGCCCTCTACACTGTCGTGGCTCACTGCTCTCTGTCTCCTCTCGCCTCATCCTCCCGGAGATGCTCCTCTTGGGGTCATAAATACATAAGATCAAGACTGGTCGTAGTGCCAAATCCCCTCTATAGTAATCATCAACGTATGAATCCCATTGAAATTTCACAGCAAATGTACGTTTTGAGGTCCCCAAAAATAAATCCTTCCACCCGTTACTGGCAGAGGAAGTCATAAATAGTTTCTGCATGTGATTTTAACTAAAAGGTAATACATTTCGTATTAGTTTGATAAGTGAAGTATGTAGTTGTACAGTTCGTTTCAAATAATATTTTCGTGGCGTTATTGTAACTAAGCTCTTCTTGTTATAACTTCAAAACGTTCCAAACCAAAAACATAGCTTTAATAATAATATAGTATGGGAAGAAACAATAGCTTTATATCAACACTATAATATATAAAAGATCTTGTGCGTTTGTCATGCGTGTATGTTCATACAAGAATTCAACTCATTGAGTTGTGCATTTAAGTAATTATGCAATTGAGTTTGGTCTGGTTTACCTTGAAACATGACCGCTTCCTGTGACAAAGGCAGGGTGACAGATTTCGTAAACAAACTGCCACTGGTATCCCCGACTGCCTAGCTGCTCCAACTAGTTGCAAGGCTTGATTCTTTACAAACAGAGCTTTATATACAGAGTGAAATTTGGTAATAATGGAGATGTAGCTGCATTTTACGACGTAATTAAAGAGAAACAAAAATAAGTTGATATTGTATACAACAGACTCATTAGCTGAATTAAATAGGCATATCTTATCTCCGTGTCATTGTGATATGAATGCTCTAAAATAATATTGGCAGAAATTAAAACGGTTAAGATGAAATGTAACGTGGCATTCAAAGAATGAGGTGTGAGATTTTCCGTAATAGAGTACTAAACGTTCAACGGAACTAGAAGGCTGTAAAGGGGGTACAAGAAATGTACTAGGAAACAGACGGATTAATTAATGATATGTTGGACAATTTCATCATAAATTTAGAAGAAAGTGACTCAGACTGGGACAATGACTTTGAGGACTGCATCCGATTACTATCGTGCTGCTCAAAGGATACCCTGGCTTTATCTTTGTTAATAGAAACGTCTCAGATAACACACTGATTCTGTGTTGTCCACCACAAATCTCACTTTGCGGTCGCCTGGGATGAACCCGGGCTGCCTTGGTGAGAGCCAAGCGGTCTAACCACTGAGCCACAGCGCGGCCTCAAGGGGGTACAAGAAATGTACTAGGATTAATTAATGATAAGTTGGACAATTTCATTATAAATTTATAGGAAAGTGACTCAGACTGGGACAATGACTTTGAAGACTGCATCCTATTACTATCGTGCTACTCAAAGGATACCCTGGCTTTATCTTTGTTAATAGAAACGTCTCAAATAACCCACTGATTCATCCACATGAACATAACATCTCCCTGTCGTTTGCGATTCCTGCACATTCCATTCTCTGAAGAGATGCGTTCATTGGTGCTCAGCACACGTCCGAGAAGCGCGCCAGGGCCCCTCTCACTCTTCCGAGAATAATCAGGGTTTTATTTGATATGTTTGTATTAACAAAGATAAAGCCAGGGTAACCTTTTTAGCAGCACGATAATCCAATGGAGCTGAGGTTTGCCGGGACCCTCCCTAATGGACGGTATATCTATATACCTTAGGTACTGCTGCCATCTACCAGTAGTGTTTAAAGCGCTGTGTTTGGAAGAATTAAAGAGACTGTTACAATATAATCTCTCGGAGTCAAACGCAACGTTACATGGAAGTGATGAGATATGACTTTGGGCATTTATGGGTTACCTACAACTTGGCGGGCGCTGTAATGCGCTGTAATTCCCATGTTTCAAAATAAACCAGACGAATTGTAGATATAGCTCAAGATGTTTTTAAAATTATAGTTAATTTGTATACTTGTCTAACTATTACTAATGCTTTGTTTCAGGTTACTCAACAATAACCACATCACTCGACTACAAAATGGTGTTTTCAATGGTCTCAGAGATTTACGTTACTTGTAAGTATACAACAAATTACTATTACCAATACTAGGGATAAAAGTGCTAACAGAGGGTAGATGAACAGCACTACATATTGATTATTTCATTTCTTTCTGGTACACAAAGGCATACATGTTTATTTTGCTCGAAGGTACGGTATAGGTTGCTGTGAGGGGTCAAGCAGAGCGGGAACTCCTCATAATAAAGAAATCATCACAATTCCCACATAAGTAAATATTAATTATTTGTTTATTTACAACTTAAAAATGTATAATACAGAAAAAAATGAGAAAGGGGTTTGATTATGGATTTTATGTTTAACCTTGAATTCAGATACACTATTTCAATGTATAACTGAGTTTGATTGATGCTTGTAGACTTTTAGTTCAACAAGTATGATCACGTAGAAGCAAAGTGAAAGGCGTTGTTCATTTTGTAGTTCAATTATGTACAGAGAACTTCAGGTAGTAAACTTTGTGATACATTGTGGAAACGTAGAGTCAGAATGAAAAATTCAATGCCATAGCCGGGATTTGAACCACGGATCTTCTGGTTTCCGTCCAGCCGCTCTACCATTGAGCTACTATGGCCAACGTGCCGATACGACATTAAATTCTCCAACTGACTCGTATTTTCCCGGTAAACCACTTGGAAGTTCTCATAAACACATGAGACAACTACCTAATGGCGACTTACTACATGTAAGTACTTTAAGGCCCGGGCTTTATAGTTAACCATTTATTGGAAAACTGTTAGTCCAATAGGAAAAACAAGTAATGCATCGAATTAGATACATATTAATAGACTAATTATCTAAATATTTGTATTTACACCGCTAACATTCTGTTTATGTATACTTCACTTACTTTATTAAAAATAAACAGTGAACATTCTGCTTTAAAAATCTAATAATTGTGTTAAAGGAATAAGAATATTATTGCATTAGGTTTGAGACTATTTTAAGTACGTCAGCAGTTTTTACTAACATGATAAGCAAAGATAATATGTGTGTGTGTTCATTTGTTTGTTATTTTTTTCTTTCTTATTTACGTCCTCCAACATTAAGTCATAGACTATGAATGATTTTGGTTAAATGACGTTTAAATGATGTTCATAGAGTTAAGAGTTACCTGACATTCATTTTTCAGGATAAGGGAAAACCCGGGAAAAATCTTATCTTGATAACTCATCCTGACTGAGATTCGAACTCGTGATCTTTTGAATGTGAGGCAGACATGCTACAGAGGCGGGTGCACGTGTGTATATAATCTCGAGAACTGATAAATCGAGTTTAATAATTCTTGCAATTTTGAAAAGCACTATATTAGCAAGTATATGTCTTCAAAAGTGTGCACACAAAGAAAGATCGTACATAATTATATGACCATTTAATACCTTAGAGTTAGAAAATACACCACTAACAATGGCGATAAGGAAACCGACAGGCAAATTTGAAATTTAATAATTCTTTTCAGTGCGCTATCGACAGGTCCGTAGACATCTGACATGTCAGGAAGAAGGGATAATCCGGTTTTGTTTCAAGTCTCGAATTCATCTCGATAGATATCGAATTTTGTCAGTGCGTCTGAGGGAAACTTCGAGAATATTTCCTACAGAAAAACGTTTGGAATAATGATATTTGGTGGGAGGTCCATGAGGAGGAGAGGAACGGGTGAAGTGACAATGTAAGGGTGGTCAGCAGAGAGCAGGGACCCTACACTTGTACATCCGCCTACCCTCGCACCTGCAGACTTAGGACATCTCACTGAGAGGTGCGCGTCTCGGAGCGAGCAGGGAATTGAGGTTTAGGGAGCGCATCCTTTTCCCTGTCATACAACACCGTCACTCAACCAAGTGAAGTGAGATGAGAATGGAGAGAAATAGAAGGAGAGGAAATTCGTGGGAGCAATACTCAACCTTCGCCTAACGACCAGCAGAGCCCAAAAACACCATTCGTTTGGAAATTCGCCCACGGGTATTGACCAACGACGCTACAGCCAGAAACATGCCGCACAGTTTGAAATAATTAACTCCAGAATATGAACTTACATTTATCGCCCATCCAATACACATTTTATATAAAAAGCAATGCTTCTAGCGATACATTAGTTCACTACGTACGTAATAGCAGAAGAACTATTGTATTACCCCCAAAATTGCTATCAAGATTTCACCAGAAATACATGTTTTGAAGACCACTAAATGAAAAAGAACTTTTTAGGACAAAGGCATGTTTGTGTCTGCGAACAGAATCTTTCAAAAACGAAAAATTGGTTAAATACGAACTTAGTATGTACAGCATCTTCTAAAGATGCGACACAAAGATTTTCAAGAAAATATCCTCATCCAAGGCTACCGCTTATCAGGATCATTTTTGAAACGTTTTATTTCCTCAAAAATGGTTTCAACAATTTATTTATATTTCTATATATAGACGCTTTTAACTGCAGTGGTTCTGAGAATCCATGTAATATTGGACGTGAAAGACTGCTTAATTTTGCTCAGAAGCCTCTTTTTCAGGCTTTAGGTTCTTTTACTAGTCACTGGACCACTGTCTTTACTTTTATTCCGCAGGAAGACATGCTAAGACTTTTAACCCCCCCCCCCCCCAAAAAAAAAACTTCGCCTTCGCCAGGTTTAAACTCGCGACTCGGGAACGCTAGACCATGTTGTTTTTATCAGTATCATAGCTATTGTTTTCATGACAAATTAACTGTACGAGTTATCTTGTATTTTCTAGAAAAGTTCTCTTCATTCTGAATGACTCTGTATAACTGATAAACTGTAAGAGTTACACAAAATGTTACTACACAAAAAATGTAGATGTTGAAAATTCCAAATGTGAAGATAAATATTTTTTAATATTCTTTGTTATTGATTTTACTTTAAACACTTACACTTTTCTGAAATAGGAGCTTGTTACTCGTTCTTTTTTATCTCTTGATCATACAAAAAGAATCGAATTTCAAATAAATTATATAACGATCAGTTGTTTAAAACATTTGGCTATCACTTAAAGTCTACTGTATTCTTACATTTCCGTTGTATTTATCTAATGAAGCTATTTCTACTAACGTTTGTCTGCTTGACATAAAGTAATAGAATAACAGTTTGTACAAGAGTGAGTAGAGAAAGTCATGTAAGTACAACGCACCAGGCTGTAGGGAGGATGTTGTACATATGGCTGGTAAATCTTAACAAAAGGAAGCCACCGCTGTTATAATGAACCTGTTTCCGGTACCATTTTTAGGATTTGCGGGGACCTTCCTCCGGAACTGCCGGTAGGTACTGACACTGTTTCCTGCTCGTTAGAAAAATCGGTAGCAAGAGCAGCTACAGTCGGATTCAAAAGTACCTACGCCAACTTGCAGTAAAACTGTCTCGAATACAGACATGTCTTCCATTGCAACCAAAAATTTGATATCGAGATCTCTCCGGATAAATATTATTTAAGGTTAGCTGAATAAAAATATCTGAGTTGCACTCACATTTCTTTCTGTATTTTTGTACAAACTATACTTACAAAGCAAACAAGTCTAATGTTTTAAGCATCTGGTTGGTATGTGATGGCTTTGAAATTCTGTTCTCTTCGTTAGGCCATGAGATAAAGAATGAATAACGACTCCACATTTGGGAAAAGTGTTAGAAATATTGACAAATTCAAACATATAATCAGGAATATATCATAAATGTTTCACTCCGCGAAATATTTACATAAATTGTGCAGCTCATAGTGATGTTATGCAGCAGGATTTTGTTTATCTCTTACGGTTTACCAGTTATAAGAAAGTCATTCAGAATGAAGAGGACTTCTGAGGACTGCGGCATACCCGCATGTCAGATTTCAAATTGGTTGGTGTTTACTTTTGATTTGGGTTCTAATTGGAGCTATGAGATCTCTTGTTCTTCAGGTGAATGGTTGTAGGAAATGGATTTGTTGTTTGTTGGCTGCTCAGTTGTCTCAATAATACACTGGTTCGTTGCAAAAAATGATTTTATTTAATTCTCACTAAGTTCGTTGATTTAGATTGATTTGTAGCGGTGACCACCTGTTACTAAACTTCCTAACAGAATTCTCTTAATTCTTTATACGGCGAATACTTTGCTATTATAAACTTCTTCTGCTGCTTCTCTCACGCTGGTTGCGTTATTCTTGACTTCCCTACATTTCGGACTTAGAAATCTTCCCTACTTCTTCTTCACGCGCCCTAACACATCTTTCCCCTCGTAGTATGACTTTTGAAGTGATGTTTCGTCTCCTCTGCGATTCCGTTCGTACTTTATTCTGATCCCTACTCTAACCCTTATCACATGACCAAAATAACTCACCCTTCTTCCTATTTCTCAAATCTTACATTATTATTGGTTTCTCGTTTTATTTCGATTTTTCTTTATTGGTTAGCAAAACTCATCGAACTCATTGTCGTTACATCCCACCGTGAGTTGGGTCACGCCTACCCTGGGCTCTTTGTAACGGTATACATCGTTATCGCCTCAGCAAAGTAAATCCTTTTAGGTCTTACGCTTGACCGCATCTAGAAAACCTTATTGTTCCTACACATTTTTGCTTATAGTTCTCAGACATTGAACCTTTCCTTAAACAAAGAGGCTAACGGTCACCTCTTCCTGTCTCCCCGACTTGTGTTCAGATTTTACAGAAATATTTTCTCTCCCTTACATGGATTCTAGCATGTTAGTTGTCTTAAATTATATTCTTCCCATCTTATTCTTAATTAAACCGCTATTTTAATCATTACTCTAATTTCATTCTAATTTCATATTAATATAACAATATTTTATATTAGTTTAGCAAAGCATTTTCATTAATTTATCTTCTTTTTTAATTCTCGTGATTTCAGTTCATTCGCCGCCTCCTAATCGCTGTCTGATACTGCGGTTACATAATGCCCGTTTGACAAAAATGAAATACCCATTATTTAAATTTTGTCAAACCCCCGTCATGACATTTCCTCCTTATATCTTATAATTTCTCATTCCCTACTCGAAACATTTTTCGGTGGTCACCGTTTCCCTCATCTTCATCAGTGTGTTACTTTATACACATAGAATGGTCAATATGGTACATCATATACATAGAATTATAGATATGATACATTACGTACATAGACAAGTACACTGTCGTATATGTGGTTATTACCCTATATACAAATAACATTCGTGATACCTCAACTATATATACACTTCACTGAATTATCCTTGTCTCACTTGACATCAACTTGATTTTACCTTATTACATTCCTTAAGTACTACATTAATGTTACTATATTACAGTTTACAATATTACATTTTACATTCAATGATTTTTTTTTATTTTTTTTTTTTTAATATTATTATATTAACTTATTGGGACGTTTCTTTATCTTTCAGTCCTTCACCGTAAGAACATTCGTCCTCACATTATTATATTTTGCGTAACGATGTCCAAATATGGTTACCTCTACCTGCACTCAGTTGTCTACCTGTAATCAGGTGTTTCGTTTACCTGACAGTAAACATTGGCAGTTCATTGTCCTGTCTTTCCACTTCACTTTTCACTCTCGACTTTCTTTCACTTTGTCACGCCTAAGTCTGTGACCTTTACAATAACAATATAGCCTTTTGGCACATGAATACATCAGTACTTATACTATATTTACATTTCACAAATTATTTTAAAGATCTTTCTAACATGTTCATTAGCTGTGGTTATTCTTATTACATTATCATTTTGTTTGTGCACAGGAATTTTGGACCTTGCAACTCCCACGCAGTGTTTGAATTTCAAACGAAAACGTTACCCGTACTAATTATATAACTTTTACTTGGTATTCTTTACATCTTCGTATATATAATTTCAATCACATTTACACAGGTGATTCTTGGGTCTGCTCTGTACTGTTTACAACGTTTTTCTGACGATATGGCCTTATTAGGGAGATGTTATATCTGCCTATCGGTTTACCATTTCTTGGGTGTGATAGAGCATACGCTCTGTCACCAAATATTTTCTCAATCCGGTATGGGCCTTTCCATAGCATATATAGCTTTTTATTCTTCTTTCCTAACAAATCTGACTTGTCGAACGATTTCACTAGAACTAAGTCGCCGACCTTTGGTTCCCAATTCTTCTTATACCGCAGTTTCTTTGCGTTTCTTTTCTCTACTTTTTCCATTATTCTTTTAACAGCATTCTGGATCCGTTCTCGATCTGTCTCGGTCGTCACTTGTATACTTTCCGGAACACCCTCTATTATTGGTTCCGGTGTTAAATTCCTATGCAATTGGATAGGAGCATATCCTGTGGTTAGATTGACTGAATTATTGAATATAAACTCAATATAGTTGATGTGGTCTGGCCAGGTAGTCTGTTTCAATGAGCAAAGGACTCGGAGATGAACACCTAGGTCTTTCATTACGCGCTCGCTTGGATTAGAGCACGGATGGTACGACGTTGTGTTATAGATGCGAATCCATCTTCCAACATTTCCTGTATTTTAAGGTTCACTACCTCCTGTAAATCCAATGGAATAGGTCTGCACTTATATTTGAATGGGGGAACATCATGTATCTCGAATTCATACTCAAAATCATTATAGGTCCCAGTGTGTTCCGAAAATACATTTCTGTGTTTACATAAAATGTTATGAAAAATCTCTTTTTGGTGGTCGTCAAGTAGGTTCGAGTTTGCTACTGTTTCTCTTATTCTATAGGTCATGTTTACGTTATTTTCGACTACCTGGAAATCATCTGGTAGGGTAATTATCTCCTGTTCACATGCTTCTCTCTGCCCAAGTCCGTATGACGTCATCTCTAAAAGCCCTTCTTCTGCCGCTACGTACACTTCTTTATCATAGTTTCCCATCTCTTCTGCTTCTAATGGATTCATCTTAACTAGCTCCATCCCTCCTATTCGTATAAATTCTACAAAAAATGTTTCTCCATCTATTTCTTTTTCTTCATCTGTCAATCTTATCTCATTTTCTGCTTCCCTTGAGCTAAACGGAACTTTAACTATGACGTCTTTAATTTTGATTTCCAAGGCTTCCATTGGATAATTCAACTTAGCTTGAAGCGCATACAACACGTCATTACCCATAATAATGTCTACAGATAGCCTATTAATAACAAAACATACAAATTCTATTGTATCCTCCCCAATGGTGACTTTCAAAAGCATTTGTGTATTAATCTTTTGTTTGGCGCGACCTACCGCCAGAGTACAATATGCACTTTTCACGGGCAATGTTTGCAATTTCATTCCATTGTTTTTTAAGTGATAAAAGAATGCTTGACTTATAGCTGAAACTGAGGATCCTGAATCTATGGTAATGTGCCATTTTTCTTTGTTTATTATTGCAGCAATACGTGGAGCATCTCTCACTTCTTGCAATTCTGTTAAGTGATTGTTTATTTGAGTACCGTTTACTATTTCTGTTTCTGTTTTATTCTGTACCACCCTACTCAGAGCTGTGTCCCTGTTCAAATTAAGAACTAGCGTGTTCATCCGGGTCCGATGCGGGACGTCTTCTATCGCACCCTGGAGTCGTTTCCCGTCTGCTGTGTCGTACCTGGCCTTTCATCTACCTCGGGCGCCGCGTCCCTCGGTGTGGGTGGAGGAGAACGCACCCATTCTCTTGAGAGAAGTTGATTCCTCTGTCTTACTTCAGGTCTGTCTGTATGGTTCTCTCTACCAGCGTCACGTGATTGATACTGTCTATTAGCTTCTGGTAGTCGGAACGTCGGTCTTGCATTCCCTCTTCGAAGAAATGGGGGGTGACCCCTATTTCCATTCCTAGTTACATGTACATATCTCATAGGGAAATTATATGAATTTGAATTTGGTGGTCCCTGTCTCCCTCTATTGTTGTTAGGGAATTCCCTCGGGACGTGGGCATCGTATCTTTGACGAGTAGCCATATGGTTTGTGTTAAAATTTCGGGGATTGTGTGCCCTTCCCCCGTCATGATTATTATTATTCCACGGTCTGTGTGGATTTCTCACTGGCATTCGATTCTCATGTCTATTTTGTGAATTTTGCGTCCCAACGCTTTGTAAAGCTGTTAATAATGTAATTGCCTCTCTCAATGTCTGAGGTCTTGCTACCACCATGTGATTTCTAATGTTCTCAGGAAGGTGGGGAGTGAGAAGAGAAATCAGTTCGGCTTCCTGTAAAGGAGGTTGTAGATATTTACTCATTTGCGAATATCTCAGGAAATAATCAGTAATAGACTCTCCATTATTACCTTGGTATCGGCCATTTGTTATTTGATTCCTTACTTGGTATTGGACATTGGCGTTCCAATACTTTTCTAGGAAAGCTGTTTTGAACAACTCGTAGCTGCATCCTTCTCCCACAGTTACTCGTAGCCAATTAAGTTCGGCAGATTCTAACGCCCTTTGAACTATTATCATCTTATATTGCTCGGGTACGCCTCTGATGGCAAAATACTTTTCTAAGTCGGCCAAAAATTGTACTGCGTTGTCATTGCGACAACTAAATTTCGGGAGGGGCAATTCGCTTAGAAAATTCATGTGCACTGGTGGATACATATTTACGTTTTGCATATTTACTTCGCTATTATTGCTGCTTTGAGGAGAGACAGAAGGGGCGCTAACCTGTTCGTTCTGCCTCTCTCCATTGTGTGTATGTATAGAACAATTGGAACTCTCAGGTACCTGCCCTTGCTGTCGCAGCTGTAAGCCAGTTACAGTATCTCTGATTTGAGATATCTCGCTTACTGTTTCCCCCAACATTTGTGTATTCTCTGATTGAATATTTGTTACACGTGCTACCTTTTCTTTTAACTTCTCCATGTCAGCTGCTATACTATTGTTTACAGTGTCAAACCGGTCATTTATCTCTTGTACAAAAGTTACCTGTGTCGTGGTCAGTTCATCTAATCTTATTCTCTCCTTATTAATTTCCTCCCCTATTCTATTTTCTACTCCTGCAACGAGAGATTTGGTAGCTTCTAGGTCACTTCTTATAGTACCTACTTCTCGCTGCAGGGCCTCTTTTACGGTCTGGATTTCCCCTGTTATTCCTTGAATTTTGACAGTGATTCTAGCTTCTGTTTCTTTCCCTTGGCTTGTAATTTGACTTAATTTTTTGTCCATAGCTTTGCTCTGATCTAGTAATTTAGTCTCTAGTGATTGACTCTGTTCTACTAATTTAGCTTCTAGTGTTTGGTTCAATTTAGCCTCTAGTGACTGGTTCTGTTCTACGAATTTAGCTTCTAGTGATTGATTCTGTTCTACTAATTTAGTCTCTAGTGATTGACTCTGAATAGTAATTTGCGCCATGAGTTTCTGGAACATCTCTTGTAGATTTTCCATTACCCCAGGATTGTCACTTCTATTTACATTTAAGCTACTTACACCATTTACACCCTCATCTACTGATCCTATAACACTGCTTTCCATTATCTCTTCATTAACAACTTCCAACTCTTTCTCTGTCTCCATAATTATTTGTTCCCCAGAATTTTCCATTTTAAATTTATTCTGTACGATCTTCTTATTTCTCAAAAGCATTGAATTTCCCCTTTAAATTTTCTAATTTCCCTTCCAAAATACTTATTACTAAGACATTACATAGATATTGATTTCACTGAATGATATTACATTTACAAGAAATATAAATTGAGTATGTGTAACTCACAGTTCTGTTGTACGGCTGTGGTGTTTATGTGATGTCTTTACCAATTTTTGTCGTGCTGCTCGTCGTCTAGTAGGCTCAGTTGATGTCGAAAGAACTTGAACTTCTCTCTTGGTTGGGGGAAAATTCTATGTAGTTGTTTTTGCCGTCTTCTTCGTAGTCTCTGCTGTCCTCATCGTAGTTGTCGTCGTCGGTCTTCTCACTTCTCCTCGTAGTCGTCCTTCGTCGTCGTTCTTCTCACTTCTCCTCGTAGTCGTCCTTCGTCGTCGTTCTTCTCACTTCTCCTTGTAGTCGTCCTTCGTCGTTACATTTCACCCATTTCCTACAATTCGAAGCCCCACGTTGGGCGCCATTATGCGGCATACCCGCATGTCAGATTTCAAATTGGTTGGTGTTTACTTTTGATTTGGGTTCTAATTGGAGCTATGAGATCTCTTGTTCTTCAGGTGAATGGTTGTAGGAAATGGATTTGTTGTTTGTTGGCTGCTGAGTTGTCTCAATAATACACTGGTTCGTTGCAAAAAATGATTTTATTTAATTCTCACTAAGTTCGTTGATTTAGATTGATTTGTAGCGGTGACCACCTGTTACTAAACTTCCTAACAGAATTCTCTTAATTCTTTATACGGCGAATACTTTGCTATTATAAACTTCTTCTGCTGCTTCTCTCACGCTGGTTGCGTTATTCTTGACTTCCCTACATTTCGGACTTAGAAATCTTCCCTACTTCTTCTTCACGCGCCCTAACACATCTTTCCCCTCGTAGTATGACTTTTGAAGTGATGTTTCGTCTCCTCTGCGATTCCATTCGTACTTTATTCTGATCCCTACTCTAACCCTTATCACATGACCAAAATAACTCACCCTTCTTCCTATTTCTCAAATCTTACATTATTATTGGTTTCTCATTTTATTTCGATTTTTCTTTATTGGTTAGCAAAACTCATCGAACTCATTGTCGTTACATCCCACCGTGAGTTGGGTCACGCCTACCCTGGGCTCTTTGTAACGGTATACATCGTTATCGCCTCAGCAAAGTAAATCCTTTTAGGTCTTACGCTTGACCGCATCTAGAAAACCTTATTGTTCCTACACATTTTTGCTTATAGTTCTCAGACATTGAACCTTTCCTTAAACAAAGAGGCTAACGGTCACCTCTTCCTGTCTCCCCGACTTGTGTTCAGATTTTACAGAAATATTTTCTCTCCCTTACATGGATTCTAGCATGTTAGTTGTCTTAAATTATATTCTTCCCATCTTATTCTTAATTAAACCGCTATTTTAATCATTACTCTAATTTCATTCTAATTTCATATTAATATAACAATATTTTATATTAGTTTAGCAAAGCATTTTCATTAATTTATCTTCTTTTTTAATTCTCGTGATTTCAGTTCATTCGCCGCCTCCTAATCGCTGTCTGATACTGCGGTTACAGGACATTCCCAGAAAATTCAAGATATACATTACATTTCGTTTGTCAAGAAAATATCTTAATACCATGAAAAGTTCAATGAAACTTGTTAGTCATTTTTCACACAATCAAAATTTTGGGAGGAAAAAAAAAAAGGTTTCATGCCCAAAGTAGTTTGGGATGGAGGAATTTTCTGGAATAAGCAACTGCTTACTATAGATATACAAATGAGAATGGCGATGAAGTAACGTGTGCTGCTGGCATTCGAGGTTTCGATCCGCGAGATCCCGCACTCTGACTTGTCATTTATACGAATGCTGGGGTAGTTACTTTCATGCTATGAATCCATCATTCCCCTTCGTTTAATGTCCTTATATTACAGAAGTGCTTCTAGATTCGTATGGATATATACTGTATGACGGTACCGGACAGATTGCGCGGCTGTATAGGGCTGCCAGATGGCTAGTCGCTTGTTCTCTCTGATCTCTGTTTCATATAACCTTGCTCCGCTGACATGTATCACTTCGCGTGCAACTACCTTCTCCCTCATCCTAATTGGCTAATGCTTTCGCGCCATAGGCCATAGGCTGTGCCTTCCCGTCACATTTAAACCTGCAGTAAACGTCATAACAATCGCCAGGAAGATATATAAAAGCACACAAATAAGATTATGAAGTCATGCAAAAGTACAAGTTTATAACGAAACTGAGCAAGTTGAAACTGAATGAATGAGCAATGAAACTGAAACAAGTTTATGATGAAAGGCCTTCGGCCTTTTCCACTGGGATTTTTTAAAACCAGCACACATACCTTGCAAAAATGCTTGTCTTTCAGTCTTAAAAGTCGTGTCACGCCATACTTGTCGTGTGTTCATTCATCCGTCTCGTCAAGGTAGTATATTTTGCGACTTGCATCTCGGTACAGACTGATTGTCCTTAAATAACGTCTTCGCCACACAGCAATATCGCCCCTGGAGTGGTAAGTTTTCATGTTGTCTAAATTACATGTCGCGATGTTCATACGCATCTAACACCTGTAAGTTCAGAGCACAGCTGTTCGACTTCTATCGCTGACAAAGACGGATGCTTCTCGGTTAGTGCATTAAAACACATGCAACACAATTCTTTTTTTCGCCGCTTTGTAAAGATTTTCCCTTGCGATGCTTCAGCGAAAAACTGGCGGTAGACTCTGCCATTATACATATAATAAGTACACGCGCAATAAATGATCAATAAAATAATTTAGCTTTCGCACTCGGTACAACACACCTTCGAATGGCGATATATGACTAATCCAGTTCAAAACAAGATCAGTGATAAGTCATATAAACAAATATGTCATCACTACCGCTAAATCATGTGCTATCGTGCCATGTGCTTGAGAGCAAAGGAACCCCCTCTTTACTTCGTTTAAGAATTAACATGCATTTCAAATAAATCAACTCTATTGCGTAATATATTTAATTCAAACAGTTACGAAAATATAAATTTGACAATTTTCTTCCAACATAAAAAGATATATCACCATGTTAAGTAAGGAACTAATTTTTACCGCACAGCAGTCTATACTGCAATAGCAGCCAATGAGAGGACTATGTGACCGTTAAGAGATACGCGGCAAGCTTATGTGAAACAAGGATTAGTAAGGTAGAATTAAAGTTATGCTAGGATTTTGACAACTGCCGTGAAGCACGTGGTGTGTGCTGGTGGGGAAAGCTTACAAACGCCTTGGAGCGCGCGATGACAAGAGAGCGATAAAACTACCTAAATTAATTTGTTGATATTTATATTTCTGGAACAATTTTGAACAATGCCTTGTTAAGGCACTGTACAGATGAAACTGAGGCAACGCTGAAGATGTTAAACACATTTTTTGTAATTTACGTCCTCCAACGTTAAATCATATCGGATGATGAATGGAATGGGTGAAATGATGCTCAAATGAGCCCGGGGTCCATAGAGCTTAGAGTTACTCGACATTCGTCTTTCAGGATAAGGGAAACCCCGGAAAAAACCTTATCCAGGTATCTTACCCTGACCGAGATTCGAACTCAGGACCTCTTGAACGTGAGGCAGACATGCTACCACCACGCTACCGAGGCGGACTGTTTCGCAGAAAGCCGCGATTAAGAATAAGCATGAGAAACGTAATATACTTTTTCACATTAAACGTAATAGTTTACTAAACGAATTTCCTAAACATACAAATTATAGAATATGTTTTAGAACATCTAATTTGGCTGTTTGCCATATTAGATTAGCATTACAAACTTAGTATTTTCAAAACTAATTCTGAATGTACATTTTAACCTGAAGTGTACTTAATGTAGGTTTAACACAGAAGTTACATTTTCTAAAAGTTTATAATGTTAAATTGTGCATTTCCTTAAATAAGATAGCGGTAACTGTCCCCTCTATTTATTTTTTTTCAAAACCCCCGGAGAAACCTTACCAAGGTAACTCACCCTGAGCGAGATTCGAACTCGGGACCTCTTGAACGTGAGGTAGACACGCTACCATCTACGCTACCGAGGCGGGCAAAAGACGAGTACTCACTGTCATTGTCGCATAAACTCTTCCTCCCTTAACCTTCGAAGGAACTGTCAGGATCCTAAAGTAATTTAAATACGACCATAGTAGCAAAGGTCATCGAGCTCAGAAGCTTTAGAGACCTTAGCGTGTCTGTGCTCTGTTTACCCGTCACCTGCAACGTCCTGTCATCCCTTTCTTATGCGGTATGTTAGTTACAATAGATATGTGTACATCGCAGTTTCTCTGTACCCTTCACTATAAATAGAGGAAAATTTGAAAATAAACTTCCGTAGGTGAATAGAGAAAGATGTCAAATTAACAATGGTTTACTCTTGGTTGCTCAAAAAGTTCAGAGTTTCAAAGACATCAACATCACACAGTGACCAGTTGTTTAAAACATACGACTATCACTTAAACTCTACTGCATTCCCTTGTACCTACAATAAGATAATCTTTATCTTGATGTAGATAGAGCAATAAGTGTGTGTATGTACAAGAGTAGAATTTTCGAAAGTCTCAAAACGTATACTTTAGCGCTAAAATCTCCACATCCAATTTTAGACGAAATATAATATTAGAAAAAAAATACTTTCATAAAAAGTGAGTAGAGAATGTGAAATAAATGTACAGCATAAGAATTAAAAAGTCTGACTCGGAGGTTTTGCTGGTGTTAAAGAAAACTTTTTATGATCTCAATATTAGGTTTTGGATGTGACGTTATCGTTCCTCTACCTGAGGTAAACGGTGGAAAGAGCGCCCTAAAACCTCGAAAGTGCCTGGTCACATTAGTCTGTTTTAAGCACGTCGTCTCTTGTTATCTGTGTGGAGCAGAGGATTAATATTTTAGGCAATTTTTTTCGTTGTTACATAAGCTGCCCTAAAAACGATGATATGCCATATATTGGACATATCTCTTGACGTGTCGCAAGCTACGAAAATGCCCGGCAGATAATTTCGTTTAAAATTCCGCAATTGTGAACCAAGAGACAAAACCACCTAACGTTGTCTCCCCTTTCTATCATGGGACAGAGAAAATGTTAACAGTACTAACTAAAGGAAGTTTCATAAAAAATGTATCACTAAGCTTTCATACCAAATACATGTTTTAAGATCCCCTGAAACCAAAAAGAAAAGTATCATCTGCGTGTGTGAACAACATACGAAAACGAGAAATTGGTTACACTGGTGTTACAAGTTCCATATATTCATGTTCAGAAAATCTGATGTTTTCAAGAAAAGAACTCCCATAATATTTTTACATGGAACAGTGTTCAGCAATTTTTATTTTTTCAAAAGTGCCTCTAACGATTTTGATTAAAATACCGTATGTTTAAGAAATTGGATTGTTTGGAGGGGATTCGGCACGTCGACCAGACTGGTCTGTTATACCTATGCCTCTAGTTGGGTACCCCGGGAGGGAAGATGAGGTGAGAGGAGACAAGGAGTCATTACAGTATACTAGATAGAAACTCCCTGGCGGTCCAGGATAATCGTCATCCCACCTACGGTGGCCCCGAATACGTCTCGAGACCGGTTCGGAAACCGGTGGCCGCCCCGCAGATCAAGGAATACTCTAGGCAGGCTTACACAGCCGCGTTCCGGAATCGGCCCACTAGGCCGGCTCGGAGACCGGAGTCCGTCCCGCCGGAGGAGAAGGTATTCACTGAGAGCATATCATCCTGCCATGCGCCACCGAGACTCCCGCCGGTACTTCTACCCTGAAAGAAACCACCAGTTGAGAGGTGATATGAAATGATGATGGAGGTGAAATGGAGGTACAGGAAATTCGGGGGACGTGATTAACCTTATCCAGCGACCCGGGTGAACCGCCGAAAAAATAACATGGATCAGATAGATCGGACACGGGAATCGACCCTAGGCCGCTCGAATACGCCTGAGCCATCCCGCTCGTTGTGTTTAAGAAATAATCATTACAAATAAAATGTATATACTATGAGAAAAGATGACAAACTTCGCTTCAAAAGTACTTATTTAAAAAAAATTCTTAGCTCAATGCTAACATAAAACCACTTTTTCTTTTGCACAAATGCACAAATTGCACACGTCTCTACAGTGTTTCTGTATGTCTCTTTATCTCACTTCAACTTTTGCTGTTAGTAATCCGCCTCTCAGCGGAGCCGATTCTGAACACAAATCCGATATTCGCGCGTAAACTGCTTCGCTGGCTGTTTCATGGCTTGCTGACTTATTCATCGTCCGGTATGACTTAACGTTGGAGCTTTGAACGTGCACAACTCACTGACACCGACTCTTCTCCTCACGGAGCTGCATTCTCCACTGACAATACGCACCAACTCTCACTGCCGCACTGCACTCCGGGCCTCTCATCGGCTCTATATGCCTGCCTGGCAAGGTAGGTGCTTCTGGAACTGGAAATCTCTCGGAAGGTATTTTGCGTAGTAATAGCCTCGCTTCATTACTTCAGCTGTCCTTCAAGGCGTGTTAATTTCTCTCGGTAGACTTACGCGTTCGCTAAGACAATATCTTCAATTTTCCTCAGAAGTTCTTTTTATTCTGAATGACTTTTGTGTTACTGGTAAACTGTAAGAGAGAGACAAAATCGTATTGCCCAAAAAGATAGATGTTCTTAAAGCACAGTTTATGTCAAATACATGCCCGCCTCGGTAGCGTAGATGGGGCATGTCTGCCTCACGTCCAAAAGGTCCCGAGTTCGAATCTTGGTCAGGGTGAGTTATCTAGATAAGTTTTTTCCGGGGTTTTCCCTTATCCTTCAAGACGAATGTCGGGTAACTCTAAGCTCCATGGATCCTGGACTCATTTTAGCGTCATTTCACCCAATTCATTCACCGTCCGATATAACTTAACGTTGGGATGGACGTAAATTAAAAAAAATGTCAAATACATTTCTTGTGTGTGTGCGTGTGTGTGTGTGTGTGTGTGTGTGCGCGCGCGCGCGTGCGCAGTCAATCATCTTTAAGATATAGAGCTTTCAGAACAGACCGATGTACGCCCCGCCAAATATACAGTCTTCTAGTGTCCACGGGGAGTACTCTCTCATTTAAATAGGCATTTGTCCGATACCATCTTGTACCACGAAAGCTAGAATTGCGCCTAAAAGACGCATAGGAAACAGTGGAAGGGAAATAACGTAAAGGAAATTGTGGCAGAGCCACAAGGCCTAGGCCTAGGCCTTCGACTGGGGAAAATCACGAAATATCCAACGTCAGACTACACCTACTGTACGACGGGAATCGAGCTTGGATTTTACAAATATGAATTTTGCTGATACGGTTGTGAACCGCAGATATAACTAAAATAATTGCCAAAATTGGCACTTAAGCTAAGTATTTCGCTAAGGACTGTTTTAACACAAATTCCACGTCAAATTAACCTTCACAAGGAAAACATTTTTTTTTTTTTTTTTTTTTTACATTTTCTCAAAAATAGCCTTATTTTGTGTCGCGACGCAGCCGCTATATCACGTGTTATTCGAGAAGAAATGATCTGACGTAAACACAAGCACCATTATCCAGAGATACTGTGTCCTGGAGCGTTCTTTTTCTCCCCCTTCGGAAAGTTCTGGTAGCATCTGAGAAATTCCAGCGAGTAAGCCAGTGATTTTTGTATAACTGATATGCAATAACAAATAGACAAAATATTACTGTTTCAAAGAATCTAAATCTCGTTAAAATACACAATTTTTCAATTAAATATTTTGTTGAACTATTCCAGGTATTCCTTGTTATTTGAATTTTCTACTTATCATTTTCTCAATTGCAAAGCCGTTATTCATTTTTGTATCTCTTAGCTGTGCAAAAGCAATGGACTGTAAAGCGACTATGTCTTAAACCGTTGGACTATTACTTAAGCCTGATGTATCCCTATGTAATAAGACAAATATCTTTAAATGTTTATCTCAGTTAACTTGAAATAGATAACGGAACAACCGTTTGCAGGGACATTTTGTACTGGAGTGAGTGGAGGTCATGTGAGAGACCAGATAATGAAAGTCAGAACTTGGTTTTGATCCTTAGAAGATGAAGTGGCCTGGAGGTGCTATCGATGTATGTCACTACCCTTGTGTAATCTTTGCATAAGAAACTCGCCACTTGACAGAAAACATAAACAGGCACATCGTTACTCCTTAGTAACCAATCAAATATGATTGCTTTTAGGAAACATAGGTAAATATAGTAAGTACGTGTTTTGTTATATTTTAAGTGAAATACCAGACGTTGTCCGTGGTTTGACGGTTTATCTCAACAGTTGTTCCACTCGATCCATAGTTCTGCACATCTCTTGGACCGTTTAGAAGGACTTTAAGTGGTCAATTAACTCTTAGGTATGATTGACTATCGGAGTCAGTAACGCCTAAATGCCGCGCTCCGCCGGTTGTACACACATGGTTGTCGCCTCTGGATATGCCCCATTATTTCAGCCACTCAGGCAATCTGTGCTCTGAAAATCGTTATTATAAATCCAAAATTTATTCACAATTCGAATATTAGTGGATGTAAGATATCAATAGTTATGTTTGTAGTGCCAAGATTCAGAAAAAGTTTAATTCCATATCCTCAGGTAGTTGACAACTCGCTTCAAATAATTTATTAGCTTCCATTAAATACATTGTGAAAACACGACAAACTTCTTAATTTTTACCAAAATCCTTAGTTCATTGCCATCGTACAATCAGCCTTTCTTTTACACAAATACAACGCTTCAAGACGACTCGTCAGCGATCCTTTCAGTGTCTGTAGCACGCACCCTTTTTGCTGCTGACCTGCACACAGGTCCCACCCCAACACAGAGCTACACATAACTTCTGAACACAGCTTCGGTATTTACACGTAAGATGCTTCGACAACTCGGCGATTTCATCCCCTGAACTGCTTCCTACACCGTTTGACAGCCTGCCGGCCCCTTATCTCGGTGCTTGGAATGTACCACACTGTTCACTGTAATGCACTACTCTACACACACTGACTGACTCTAACTCACTCTCTCTATTGCGACTGCGTAGGTTACGTAGACTCTTAAAGTCTGGTTTGCAGAAATTTAAAACACTCTTTATTACAGTAAAAATTCGCTGTCATGAAGATGGACTCGGTGCTCCGCCGCACGTAAACAAAACGTTAGAAAGAAATAGTAGGTAAGAAATCACTGCGGTACATTTCAAAGTCCACCGACGCAATAACCATCACATCACCGCTGCTTCTTAACACTTTCCAGTATTTATGCCTCCAGTCATTGTTTCTAGAATGCCGTAGACTTTTCGGGAACATTCGCGGCGACAAGAGAAATACAGAAAATTTCGGAGGCTCTCTCTGTCTCTTTCTTTCTCTCGACAGGCGCCAGCTCTCCTGCCCACACGCCCGACTCCCGCTTGTCGCAGCAAACACAATAATGCCTTTGGTAACACTACCCCCTCAAGACTGGTCGTCTCGAACAACACCATCGTAAAATGTGTAACACCGATCCAGGTATACCACCAACATCATTCCTTGGGACACCTTCTGGATGCGGTAGACCACGTCGTTAATTGTCTTTACCACCCGTACGGTCTTTGCCACGGTTGTTAAAGTCTTGGACAACGTCCTTTAGTTCGGGTAGGGCGGTACAACCGGACCAGGCCACCTTGCTAGAATTCTTGGCTGTTGGCTTGCCTGTCGTACCGGGTTTTCATGTGGGGACGCCCAAAGGCTAGGTCCCAAGGGCCGAACATAAAGCTTGCTGGCGTTATCCCAGTGGTGTCGTGTGTTGAGGAGAAGTAAGCCAGCAAGAACAGTGGCACCTTGACGTCCCAGTCTCGCTGATGGCTAACCTCGAACTTCCTCAGGTGTTCTAGTGTCTTGATGTGTCTTTCGACCATGCCACCCGACTGGGGATGTAGAGGTGTTGTGCGGGTCTTGTTCACTCCAAGTCTTTCCAGTGCCTCCTTGATCAGGTTGGACTCAAAATTGGTGCCCTGGTCCCTGTGGAGCTCTAACGACACCCCAAAACGGCAGAACACTTGCTCCACGAGGCAGTCAGTGATCGCCTTCGCCTACTGGTTCGAGATGGCATATACCTCCGGCCACTTGGTGAAGTAGTCCATGGCTACCATCTGGTACTTGTTACTTCGGTCGGACACTGGGAATGGTACAGCTATGGTACAGCGATGCGTTCGAAAGGCGCTCTAACGTTGTACTACTGCATGCGACCCCACCTTCTAGTGTGGGGGCCGTTACTCGCCGCGCACACACGAAATTAAGGGGCACCATCTCTCATCTTCTGCTCGGAGCCTCAGTCAGTAGTAGTGCTGTCAGTGTTTGTCTATCGTTCGGTTTGTTCCCAGGTGTCCTAAAGTACCTGCGTTCACATCCTCCAAGACTTCCGGGACTTCCGGGATCTTACTCCGGGTAAGTACCAATGCGTCTTCCAATCGGATGATTCCCATACCCGGAACAGGATGCCCTCTTAGGGCTTCAGTGAGTCCCATTGGGTCCAGTACGACTTGTATGCAGCGCTTCTGGCTGCGATGACCTCCCAGGTTGGTATTGGCCGTGCCTCCACTTCTCTCTAGAGTGGCCCCAAGTCTGCGTCCATCAGCTGCTCCTTCCCCAGGCGTGCGTTATCCCATCGGTTCGCAAGCACTGCCGTGAGCACTCTGACAGCTTCGGCTCGCTCCCTCTCTTCCACTCTGGTGTATTATCACCACACTTGTGGCCAGGGACTTGGGGACATGGCGTCTGCATTGGCGTGGCTCCTCCCTCTGCGATATTCGGAGGTGACGTCGTACTTTTGCAGTCTCTGGACCCAACGGGCTGTTTGACCCTCCAGGTTTCTAAAACTAACTAACCAAGTTAGAGTGGAGTAGTCAGTCCTCAGGTGAAATGACACTTGTAGAAGTGTTACAAGGTCTTCACTACCGCCAGAAGCTCTCGCCGGGTGACGCAGTAGTTCTTCTCTGCCTTAGACACTGTCTTGCTGTAACAGGCTTTCACCTGCTCGTGGCCATCCTGGACATGGGATAGGACGCCTCCAATGAAATGTCTGCTTCAGCTGCTGGAAAGCGCCTTCGGCATCCTCCGTCCGCACATAAGGCCGGTGTTCTTCTCTCAGGCGGTTGAGGTGCTTGGCAATGTTGGAGCCCTTCATAAAGCGGTGGTAATGTTGACTTCCTTGCGGAAGAGCTGGCAATTCTTCACGTGCAGCTTCAGGTTAGTCGCCTGCAGTCTCTGTAACACCTTGCTCAAGTTGTCGAGATGGTCTTCGAACAGCTTGTCAACGACGATGATGTCGTCCAGGTATAGTAGGAAGACGTCATAATCCAATCCTCTCATTAGTGACTCCATGAGACATTGGAGGGTAGCTGGTGCGTTGCAGAGACCAAAGGGCATAACTGTGTACTGCCAAAGCCCTCGGCCTGTCGAATGCGATCTTCTCCTTGTCTCTCGATTCTAGAGCCACCTGCCAGTAACCCAACTTCAGGTCCAGGGTCGAGAACCACTGCGCACCAGCAAGCGTGTCCAGAGTGTCGTCAATCCGGGGTAAGAGGAAATAGTCCTTCCTGGTGACAGCGTTCAGCTTCCTGTAGTTCACGCATAACGTAGCTCGCCATTCTTCTACACCACGACTGCAGGGGAACACCAAGGGCTGTCAGACTCTTCGATCACTCCTCTGTATCTCATGTCCTACAGCATGTCCCGTACCGCCGCTTGTTTGGCCAGCGGAACGCATTGGATGGTTGACCCGAATAGTTGATGATGTGGTGGATCACTTGGTCCGTGTAGCCGTAGTCGCTGTTGCCTAGACTGAAGACGCGCTGGTATTGTCTCAACAGCTGTTGAACCTTTTCTAGCTGTTCTACGGTCAAGTGGTATTCCGCCCTCTCCAGTAAGCCTTCCAGCCGAGGTCGCGTGTGTTGCATCGACACCGGCTCCTGGGTGTTGTCCATTGGCGTTACGCTGACAATGGCCTGCACGTACGCAACTCCGCCGCGGCCTAGATGTGATCGGTGTCTGCTGGGTTGAGCAGCCTCACTGGCACCTCCGCTCAGCACGGCAACAATGTCCTGGCTAGACAGAGTCCGTGCACTGGCGTCCCCCGGTCTATCATCAGGTTCTTCGTCCGCTGGCCTTCCAGTCGCGCCGTCACCACCACCTCGCTTCTCGCGGGGCCAACCACGTCTTCTCTCAGAATGGCCCTGCAGATTCCAAGGTGCCCTTCGGGGTGCCGGAGCATAAACTCGTATCCTTTTAGCCGCAGAACCTTCCTGGCGAAATCGACCGTCGCCTCGTGGCTCCTGAAGGTAGCCTGTCCCAGTATCACCTCCTCAGCCACCTTCGCGACGAATATCCACACTCCGCCCCAAGGTCAACTGCAGCTGGGCCTCCCTCTCCACAGGCAAGTTTTCGACCGATGCCATCACTAGCTGGTATTTTCGGCTAGGTTTTTTCGACGGAAAACCCCTGGCTACGTCAGGTCTGTTGAATATAACGGCTGTCCAGGTGTCCACAAGCACGCGACACGGCCTATCTCTTACCCAACTGTCTGTGATGAGGCTGTCATCTGTACGTTCGCTAATGGCGTGCAGTATCACTTGAGGTGATGGTATGAATGGCGCCGACGTGCCCCTCGCCAATCCGGGACTTGCTGTTGCTGCCGGCATTTTCCTCTAAACTGTTAACGTGGTTCGCCAGGTCTTCGACGTGCTCGTCCACTTCACCCATCCACTTGTCCAGCTCCGTGACATCATCCCTCACGCTGGCTAACTGCTTCTCGAATTTGGCAGCGAGGGCCTTGTTTGCAGCCTTCATTTCTGTGGCCATGCTGTCGTTCTCTTTCATTTCCGTGGCCAGGCTATCGTTCGTCGCTTTTATTTCTGTGGTTAATTTGGCGTTCAATTCTGTTATCTTCGTGGCCAAGTTATTTGCCGTTTCCTTCTTCGTAGTGACGGTGTCATTCGCTGTTCTCATTTCTTTCAGTTCGTTGGCGAGGTTGTCGTTTGCCATCTTTATTCCTTTCAGCTCGGCGGTGAGGTAGTTTGCCGTCTCAATTCTTTCAGCTCTTCTAAGATCTTCGCTAATGCGGCTTCATGGTCGTGATCCCACTCCTGATACCAAATGTGTCTGCGTCGATTAAGTAGAATCAAAGGTCTGGTTTGTATGAATTTAGAACACTCTTTATTGCAGTAAAAAGATGTGAAATTGACGTTCAGCTTCCTTCAAGGTCGACTCGGTGCTCTGCCGCACGTAAACAAAAGAAATCACTGCGGTGTACTTCAAAAGTCCACTGACGCAATAACCGTCACGCCACCTCTGCTGCTAAGACTTTCCGGTATTTATTTATACCTCCAACCATTGTTTCTGGAATGCCCGCCTCGGTAGCGTGCCTGCCTCACGTTCAAGAGGTCCCAAGTTGGAATCTCGGTTAGAGTGAGTTACCTGGATAAGGCTGTTTCTGGGGTTTTCCCTTATCCTGATATACGAATGTTTGGTAACTCTAAGCTCTATGGATCCCCGGACTCATTTGAGCATCACTGCACCCACTTCATTCATCGTCCTATAGGACTTAACGTTTGAGAACGGAAATTACCAAGTTTCTAGAATGCCGTAGACCTTCCCAGAACATTCGCGGCAAGAGAAAGACAAAATTCCGGATCCTCTCTCTGTCTGTCCAGCTCTGCTGCCACTCGCCCGGCTCCCGCTTGTCGGGGCAAGCACAAAAGTGTCATTGGTAACATTATTCTATGTTGGTTTTATACACCTACCGGACGCGGTAGATCTTTCTGGAATTGCATCCTCTTCGATGCACTGTCTATAAATGTCTTAAGCGCAAGTCTTATGATGCCAGCTCGTGACTGACCTTGAAAGTGTGCCACTCTCCTTCTTCCAACAGATAAGCAACGAGGCGATTCTCTTATTCCCGCTTCTTCCAAATTGTGGCCAAGTTTCCTGACTCAACTCTTCCCCTCCAAAACAGCTTCGCGATCCATTTGGACAATACCATCCAACTTTAAACGTGTTGCTTTTCTCACAACCCTCCACGTATACCCCGAGAAAAAGTTCCACTCTTCCCTACAACATATTTATCAAAGATGAATGCAATATATCAGATATATTATTATAGAACCCGTAACTTTAATATTTTCGAAATGATACAATCACGTAACTTCTCCACTAAGAGTACATTATATCTTTTGAAGATATTGTCCTACCTTCGCAGGAAACAAATACAAAAGTAAAAACAATCTCAAAATTATCCGCACCATAAAATGCTTGAGCAGATAGCAACACCAATCAAGATGAACGCAAAAGAAAATTACACAGAGCTCTAAAGGGAAAAGAAGAATTTAATCAAGGAAGGGGTGAAAGTGAATTAAATCTCGGCTGAGCCTATAAAACGCGCGTGGAATAATAAGAAACACAGGGGTAATACAAAACGAGCAAATTACTTTTGTGTTTCCTTCCGATACTGGGTCACACTTGGAGGAGAAAATCGGTGAAGCTGTTGTCTCAACGAACTAGGTTCTATTAATTTTGTCCCGAAAAAAATCGGTAATCGTTTAAATTTATATTTTAATATTAACTATGTATAGGTAAATATGACCGATGTCCACCACTGGCTCTTAATCAGACATGCTTATATTTTATACTATAATTTAGTAATTATGGCCCGTATTTTGCTGTTTGACTTACTTGCTGTCCATATCCTTTTATTCCTTTGAAACTGTTCCTACAGTTTTACTATCTTAAAGCATTTTACTTATAGCAATATTTCTATCTTAAATCATTCTTCATTTATGTATTCCTTTCTCCAAATTTCACTTCTTCGATTAAATATTATATGTCCATATAATATCCTTCCTTAGGTCTCTTAGTGATCTGCTTGTTCTTACCTTCTTGCTGCTATTTGGCGTATCTATGTATTGCCACGTCAACGATCGCGCGAGCCTGCCTGAGAAATTGACGCGCGCTCAAGGTCAGCTTTGGCTGACGTGTCATAGAAGGAAGCGGTTTGCCGTGAGAAATAAACACGCGCTCAAGGACAGCTGACGTCGGGAGTCAGGGAGTTGACCAGTCAGGGAGTTATGCAGTGAGAGCAGTGTGGTGCTTCGAGTCGAGTGTGGTACCTGGGAAGGTTCGTGATGAGGAGTCGGCAGACCGTGGAGCGGACAGGAAGCCATTCACAGTCAGTAACTTCGGTTCCGGATGAGGGATCGCAGAGCTGCCGAAGCAGTTTACGTGTAAATACGGGAGTTCTGTTGTGTAACTCCGTGTTGCATTTATGTAAAAGTAGAGCTGACTTAACTTTAGCATTGAACTAACAATATTGGTGATAATGGAGAAGTTTTAAGGTGATCTTTTCGTCTTTTGTCTAACAGTATTTTCCTCTTCCCCAAGTATCTTTCATCGGTTTACGAAACTATAAAGATCTCCAACAACTTCTTCACCAATAGCAAGTAGTTTTTGTGCTTCCATATCCAGAAATCTTGTTTGTCATTTTCCAATTTTTTTTTTCACATTACTTTCTCTTCTTCTCCATATCTCTCGTAATCCAGCAGTTTCCAAGATGTTCTTAAGACAGTTCAAATAAAAAAAAACAAGAAAAAAAAAGAAAAAAAAAAGAAAAGCAAAAGAGACCATTTGCCATATAATTAGTGTGTTGTTATTTATCACTGTAGCAATGCCAACAATATGAGGTTAACTTAGAGTGTACAAAGCTGGCGACGTAGACGAAAGATTTTGTGTGTTCTTGAATTGGTTGGAGAAAAAAATCACCGTTAATTTAAACGTTGTATTTTTATGCCCGCCTTTGTAGGTAGGCGTGTTTGCCTCATGTTCAAGAGGTCCCGAATTCCATTCTCGGTCGGGGTGAGTTATCTGGATAATTTTTTTCGGGTATAAGGATAAGGGATATTCTGAAAGATGAATGTCTGGTAACTCTGGACTTATTCGAGTATCATTTCAACGATTTCATTTATCGTTCCGGAAAAATCTTATCTATTTACAAATTTACAGGTACAGAGGTGTATTAATCAAAATCATAGGAGGAAAATCGAAATGTTGGAAGTTTGCCACGTAAAGGTAGTTTGGGGTGGGTGATTTTCTTAAAACTCTTTTCGTCTGATCCTTGCAAAAGGCTGAAGTTTTATACCTAGTTTTTATTTAACTATTCGCTTTTGAGTTCTAATGTTCATACCACACATAGATCACGAATACTTTTCCTTAATTTGTTTTAATTCAGCGAGTTTCAAAACGTGTTTTCCCAAGAGTACGTGATAGGATAAAACGTGTGAGCACACGATGGCCGCTTGAGCCTTAGTGTTTTGTCAGTAAGTGTACACAAATTGGAGCTAATATGAAACTGACTTGGCTGCTCGGGGATCTTTTTATGTGGTGAATCCCCCGCGGGTTAGTTAATAGATATGGAAATTTAGGTACGTGACCCTTTGCACAGCCACACACGTAATGTTTACTCATGTGATGGTCTTCGTGCTCACAGCAGTAATGAAAAGCTAACGGAGCCGCCAAAGTAAATGTTTATAATTTAAAGCGGGACGACCGTTAAAGTGGACTGTAGCTTTTTATTGAGAATCTTTGACGTATGCATACCCTAAACAAACGGAGCAATATTCTGAGAAAAGTCTTATGTGTTGCACTCGCATGGCTTTCTCTACTCTTATGCAAACACTTACTCTTATATCTACTTCCTGTTAATCAAGATAAACATTATATTAATGTTAGGTACAAGGGAATACAACAGACTTCAAGTGATAGTCAAATGTTCTAGACAACTTGTTGATATGTGATGTCTTAGTAATTATATTCTAGTTGCATATCCAGGGCATAAAATTACGAATAACGACTTTGTATTCGGATTTTTTAATAGAAAGCCTCTTTAAGATCTTCCTCCTAGACAAATATGACATAATTTACCTGATTTAATCACATCTGCATGTTCGTATAGTAAGATTTTATCTCTTACTGTTTACCAGTTATTCAAAAGTAATTCAGAATTAAGAGAACTTCTGAGGATATTTCAGAAGAAAATTAATGAACATGTCTTCAATATTTGGCACTGTAAACAAAATTTTCTAAAAATGTTCTACATTAAGAGTTAGTATTAGGTGAGAGGAATTTTCTTAAAAATCTTCGTCCCGCATCCTTGGAAGATGCTGAACTTAAATACCAGATTTGGTATTACCTGACTTTTATGTTTAGAGTTTTGCTGTTCACATACACACTTTCAGAGACCTTTTTCTAAGTTGTCTTCGTTTTTTTTCTCCTTTTTTTCTTTTCTGAACTTTCGAAATGTATTTCTGGTGAAAACTCGGCATTGAACAATTTACAAAGCCATTTCCTCTACGTAGTAAACGTACAAGAGAAAGTAAGAAAAATGTTTTTAAACAGATGGAACTAAGGGTCGCTGTGAATTCCTACAAATTCGCTGATTGGTGAATCTCTTTATTTAGTAACAGGTAGTCGATCACAGTCAATTGTCAACAGTCTGTCCAGGCATGCACGCCTACACCACCATGGAAGTTTGTAGTATTTTTTTGTATTTGTATTATTTTGACCATGAACCAAGATAACATGTCAAACCACACTAACCAGTATCATGGTTGCACAGTACCAATTCTGTACAATATATGAGGGAAAATATTACCTTGTAATTTTGAAATTATTTTAATTAGGATCTTGACTTCTAATTCTGTAGTAATTTAGTTAACTTTTAACTGTGTAGGAGTTCATATATCACTTTGTAGGAATTCACATTCCCCAGAAACTAAGTCTTCAACTTTTAACACAAACGCAGATTAAAACTTACTCTAACATTTAGATGTTGTTATTCTTTATTTTCTCAAAAAACTACTCTAACCATTTTGATTACAAAACCGAATGATTTAAGGTAGATAAGATCTGTATCTTGAATTTTTACTAATAGCTTTTGAACGCTCTTCATTAGGATAGAATTTTGTACATTCTATATTTGACAAATCATATGACATAAAGAAAATTTTAAATGGGTATCATTAATTTGCAACATTTTTATTTTGACATTACCCTTTTCCAAAGTATTCGTTGTTATTGATCAGTTGTTATTGATTTCAAGGTATTCATTTTTGTTCTGTAATGCAAAGAGTATGAAACACAACTTGCAAAACACGTTCAAATTAACGTGCACCTTTTAACGATTGCCCTCTGGGATGTTTACATATTGCACAAAAGCAGCCACGTTGTAGATCTCCCACTTACTTCTGCTTTTAAACCGCCAAAGCGCAGCTTACACTCTGATTAATACATACAAATTACGCTTGCATACACCAAATAAAATACTAATTAATTACTATTTGACATTGCATTTGTAATAATGTGAAGTTGTTTATATATTTTTAATATATTTAAAGTCTTAAAAAAGGATATGCAAACTATATTTTTCATCCGCAGAGAGATACAAGGCTAAACAGCCAAAAATGTCGCACACGTACACGTGCTTTTGTTTACATCGCCATATAAACTAAGTACGGCACTGGTATAGTGTCCTTGAGGCAGGTATCGGCACCATTTGTCCAGCATCGCTAAACACCGTCAAGCACGTGAAACATGAACAGGGAAAATCAGGGTTTATGTAAAGGACACCTGAGTAGATTAATTGCATTCCACGAATGAGATCAAACCCAGTCTTCCTGAATTCAGACCAACTCGATCGATAACTAATGTTATAGTTGCATATTGTGTTTATGAAAGACACTAAAAGGTAAATTCTGTGTTTGTGCATTTATAGTAATAAAGAGATACCTAAGCTGTTATTTTATATTAAAAGGATTGTCTATGCCGTATTATTAATAACATGCCGTATAATACTTTTCTCGTTACTTTTCAGGTCCATTTTACGTAATACAATCACTTGTTTTTGGTGCCAACATATATATTTACGTGCTACCAACGTGATTGTGCATGTTACAATCATAAGACACAAGCTAAGCAATTACAGTAATATTTGTTTCTGTTTCAGGTATTTGTACAAGAACAGAATGAGAGAAATCGAAAGTAAAGTTTTCCAAGGTCTCAACAAGTTAGAGCAACTGTAAGTATACAACTACGTCTTCAACTGTTTATCGTTGGTTTAGTCTTCTGTTTCGACATAATAATTAATCAAAGCTTTTAAATCATATTTTCATCTGCAAAATGTATAATCAAAATGCCAAAAACATCGTGTTGCATGCTTCTGAGCAACTAACAACCAAAGAAACAAAATGTTACTTAAAAATCGATAAACAAACTGCACTTTAAACAAAACAAAAATTGCAAGTACAAAATAAGTCCATTAAGGTACATTCAAAAGCATGAGGTCTATTGGAGTAACAAAAAAACAGACAATTATATAAATTATTTGGCCAAATATTCGAGTCCAACGGACGGGGATAGTACCGCGTTGTCATTGTAGGTGGCATTTGGTGTCATTCGATATCTAATGAGTAGTTTGCCAACCTATGCATGAGAAGAGACGCGATATGTTAGCGATCCTCGTAATGTGAAAGCAAAGTGTGTGACAGGGTGAGATTAGTGATAGAAATGAAATTGGCTGAATAAAAAACTTTATATAAACTGTAAAACAATGATATTCATTGTTTAGGACATGTACGCTTAATTCGCTCGCATGCTTAGGTGTACTCACTGAGAGCTAAATAACGCAAGTTTTATATAAAACATAAATAAACTTATCATAACCTCCCTGAATAAGAAAGCTAAGCTTATATAGTAAATTATGCCAAGTCGCGTTGTTCAACATAAACATTTTTTACACGAGGTTATTTATTGGACAGTAAATTTTTTTCTTCAGAAATAAAGTTTATTTAAAGGGTACTCACAGGGCTTTTTAATGTAATATTTACAGCCTTTAATATGTATAATATGCATTGAACAGATTAAAAATAAGAAGTATCTATAATAAAAGGTAGAAATATGTATTTGGGGAAATTAATTTTCTTTGGCTCTTAAGAATTATAAGTAGCTCTTTATCACACATATTTTAACAGTATAAGTTATAAAGTTAGATAATTTTTAAATGCTTTCTTTTCTATAGCTCAATGCTGGAAGATAATCGTTAAATATGCTCTATTATTTTGTATAGGAGCATGCTGGCATCAGGAACACAAAAATAATTACAGTTCTATTGTATCAATTTTGGCATCAAGGCTTGCTTATAAAATATACATTCTGTATCTTTGTGATTTAGTTGCATAGCAATGTGTTACTGTAAGAATTTAAGTTTTATTGTGAAAATGTTAATGTAAATTGTTTGGGAAATGTCACAACTGTCAGATGCTTAATTTCTGAGTGAACTTTGCAAGATATAATCGTAATAAATTATTTCAGTTACTTTACTTTTCAATAAATCACCACTAAGCTGAAACATTAATAGACGTGTTGAAATATTTAAAATTGTAGCATATTATATTTTAATTACTTTCTTTTTTTCAGAAAGGCAGTTATTTAATTTAGTTACATGAACAGTACCATCTGTGTGATATAAAGGCCTTGGTTGCTATAATCCTTTAAAAAGTTACAGTTCAGATTCAGAATTTATTTAGATAGGCCCAATTCACTGATACAAGCACAAATTAGTTTGGTTACCCCTGTTCAAATATTATGTAGAACACGTATGAGAGATCAGTTGCGTTTATTTACTTTGTGACGTCACTCGCCAGACACGGCGAGGACCTCGTTATTTTCACGGAGCTTCATATTTTGCTTGGAAATTGTCTTATTCCTTTTTTGACTATCCTTCTATGCTATCCTCTATCACTTTCTTTTTTTATTCTCATCTCTTTCAGATAATGCCTTATTCTTCTTGTGTTGTGGAGCCAAGAAATCTCTTTTCAGATATATCGCAGGAACGGTTTCGCTTTTAACAATGGCTTTTGTTTGTTTAAAATCAATACACGCTTAGGGATTCGTAGCAAGAATAAAGTAATACCGTTACTATAAAGGAAGGCATTTAAACAAATCTGATATGTTACATTTTCTCTACTCTTGTACAAACACTTATTCCTCTACCTACTTCATGTTAAGATAAACATTATCATATTGCAAAGTACAAGGGAATACAGTCGACTTTATTAAGTGACAGTCGAATGTTTCATGCCGCTGATTATTTAAATGCTGCTGTTTACATGGCCGGAAGGTAAAATAATGAATAACGATTTCCCATCTATGATTGAATTTGATACAAATTACGTGTTTTAATCATTTTTCTACATTTTTGTGTGCATGTCTTAGGGGGTTCTTATTGTATAAAAATAATTCGAATTAAAGAGGGCTTTGCAAGTTGTACGCTCAAAATTCAAAATATAGGTATCTACATTTTAGTTATCTTGGAAATATTTTAAGCTCAAAATTCAAGATATAGCTATCTACATTGTTGTATTTTTTTTAAAATGCAGAGGATCTCCCAAAAGTCCGAAGACGCTGGCATCCTTCAACCCGGGAGCGATGGATAACTCCGGGGTCTTTCCATAGGGCAATATCTAGTTTCCTAAAAAGCCCCCCGTTGACAACAACGTCAAGACGGGATGGAAGTGAATACGCCACTTACGCGTGTCAACCCCGCAGGGAAGACTACCGAAAACCTCGGTGGGGCGCCTGGTGATCTAGCACACCTTCTACTAGCTCTGCAGGCTGGTACCCGGGACTTATGAGGCAACCCTCTACCACCTCCGGGCGGCCGTAGCCTGGCCTGAGGTACCCAATTTCCCGTGGGTGTCGGGAACACACTGCCCCCTCGAGTCCAGCCCAACCCGAACAGCTCCCCGACGGGAGGAGCTCCGCAGTTCGCCCCGAGTTTCCTCTAGTCACGTCAGAGGTACCACGAGTGCTAAGGGTCCGCAGCGCCCGCACTCGGCAGCTGAAGGGGACGGATCCCCTCCCCTACGGGATACATTGTTGTCTTGGAAATATTTTAAGCATATAGCATGTGAATTAAAATATGAGCAAAAACATAAGGACATTTTACGTCTGTAAAACAGTTTGGGGTGAGCGTGATATTATGGAAAAATCACAGTGTGATATCCTACAAAGAGACTGGATTTTACGTTTTTTTTTTTCTATTACCAGGTATACAGACTCGTAATGAAAAAGAAAATGTATATAGAATATAACGGGTTTTAAAGTTCCTTTTTACAATTCTCTGGCATAACATAGAAAGAGCATTCAGTCCAAAAGTTGTTACAGAAAAATACACATTTTGAGGTCTCCTAAATTTAAATAATTTTAGAAAGAAATTGTCTATGCATATGTGGTAAGCATCTCTTCTTCTTCTTCTTCTTCTTCTTCTTCTTCTTCTTCTTCTTCTTCTTCTTCTTCTTCTTCTTCTTCTTCTTCTTCTTCTTCTTCTTCTTCTTCTTCTTCTTTAACTTCCCTAGTTTAGAACTATCTGGTATTAGGGGCTGGTTTTCCCCTATACCTTATGCCTTTTAGGCGTCGGGTTGAGTAGCAGAAACTCTAGATCAGATAGAGAACCTAGGATGGATGATCAGCCTGATGCCTCGTATAAGAGAAGTGATGATAGAATGAGGGCGAAATAAGTGAAAGGAAATGTGATAATGAAGCAATAGTGGAATGATGGCAGGGGAAACCGGAGATCCCGGAGAAACCCCGCCCCGGAGCCGCGTTGTCCATCACAAACCTCATATCCGTTTGCTTGGGATCGAACCCGAGCCGTCGTGCTGAGAGTCAAGCAGTCAAGCGCTCGGCCACGGCGCGACCTGATAAGCATATTATAAAAACCAAAAGTTGCTTAATAATAAACTTGGTATTTAAATTCAGCATCTTTCAAGTACATGACACAAAGATTGACACTATACGTTTGCGTGGAAAAAGTTTCGAACATTTTGATTTTTGAAATAATTGATTTAATGTCATACTTGGCCGTCTTGAAGGGGGATGCAATTAGATGATTAACGACCCAAAGTTCCTCCTGGTCTTCACAACCTGGAGCCGCTGCTTCTCCCTCAAGTAGGTCCTCTGTTTGAACGTACCATCTTTAAGAAAGCAAATGTACACTTCCCGCGGGTCAGTATCATTCAGGCGTTCTATGACTAGGAGGTATAAAAACTAAATAGACCATTTCCGTAGATTTATAGTTTCATGGTCGCCATTTTAACCTGTTACTTTGAAGATTTATAAGGCTTATATTAACCCAATATGACGAAAGAGAAACGACCATTCTCCTAGCTCATTGGCAAAACCCAAGCTGCTATGGCGTCTAACAAACTAAAAATTGTGGGATAGAAATTTTGGCTCTATATTGGGGTCCGAACAGAGAACTCTCGGTCCCATTGGCAGAGTTTGCGTCTTACCACTGGGCTACGGGAGCCGTCATTAGGGCGTCGATTATATACAAATGTAAATGTTGGTTCTATTAAAATTATTATTATTCCACGTGTTTTCCATTTTCTTTGACATTCTGCAATGCAGTGTAAAGATAGCCTAGCTGCAAGAGCACAGTTTTAAATTAGTTCGTTAGAGCATCGTAAGGTGAAACATTTGGAGATAAAAAATATACCCACGAGTTAGGGTTCCATCCCTAAACTCTTGCGCCGCTCGTAACAGCTTACGCTTTGCCACTGAGCTAAGCTAGTAGTTAACAAAATGTGGCTTATATGCAATATAGATACTGATTCTGTTAAAAGTCATAATCCAAGATGTTCCGTTTTCTTGCACAGTTTCCAACGCCATATAGTTAACAGCTAAGATGCAAGAGAATTGCTACTTGCTTTGTGATACTTGGTCAATCTTTTGTCATATTGGGTTAATATAAGCCTTAGAAATCTTCGATGTAAATAACATTAAAATAGAGACCACGACACTTTACATCTACGAATATGGTCGATTTAATTTTCATACCCTCCAGTCATGGAACCTGAATGATACTGACCAACGCAAAGTCTGCGAGGGTGGTCTGAAAAGTTTCCGACCTCAACATGAAGATGGCAGCACTCATAAATAAAAGCTTGTGAATTTCGCTGTCCATTTGTTGACAGTTATTCACCAAAGTTTCAGCCAATTTGGAGGCTCATTTGTTATGTAACAGTCGTTTGAGTGGGTTGATGTGAGTGCTTTTATGAAAATGGACAAAATCGAGTATCGAGCTGTCATTAAATTTTTGTTTTTGAAAGGCAATATGCCTACGCAAATCAAAGATGAGTGGAATTCTGTTTATGGGTACTCCGCACCATCATTTATCACAGTGAAATTTTGGGCACTGAATTTAAACGTGGCCGTAAGAGCTTGGGAAACGATGAACGTTCGGTACGTCCAAAAACTGCAACTACCGACGAAAACATCGCCAAAGTTCACCAAATGGTGCTAGATGACCGCCAAGTTAAAGAGAGAGAGATAGCAGAGGGTATGAACATGTCAAAAGAATGTGTTTGTCACAAATTAAATCAACATTTAGACATGAGAAAGCTGACCGCGCGTTGGATGCCGCGTTTGCTCCCGTTAGACCGAAAACCTGTTTGAATGAACATTTCTAAGGCTCTGCTGACGCAGTTTATTCGCAATAAATCCTAGTTTTGGCGCCGATAAATTACTGTAGATGATACTTGGATACACCATTATACGCACGAAGCAAAACTACAGTCCAAACAGTGGACTGCAAAGGGGAAACCGGCTAAAAAAATGTTTTTTTTTCGGTTGGTAAAATGATGGCGACGTTTTTTGGGATAGTCATGGAGTAATTTTAATCGATTATCTTCAAAAAGGGAAAACCATTACAGAAGCATACTATGCATTATTACTTGACAAGCTGAAGGCAGAACTTGCGGAGAAAGGGCCACATTTGCAGAAAAAGAAAATCCTGTTTCACCAAGACAACGCACCGTCTCACAACTCAGGTGTTGCAATGTCGAAAATCCACGAATTACGGTTTGAACTGCTTGACCATCCGCCTTACGTACCATATCTAGCCCCAAGCGACTTCTTTTCGTTCCCTCGTGTGAAAATTGCGCTCGAAGAACAGATATTTTCGTCAAATGAGGAGGCAATCACCTTCGTGAACAATTATTTTGCAGATAAAAACGCCGAGTTCTATCTGGACGGGTTACAGAGGTGTAAGCATCGCTGGGAGAAGTGTGTAGAGTTTCAAGGAGACTATGTTGAAGATTAAAAAATAAAAACTTTCTGAAAAAATGTCTTGCATCTTTATTAGGTCGGAAACTTTTCAGACCACCTATGTACATTTACTTACGCCTAACCAGAACTGCTAGTAGGAGTGAATAACAGGTAACCTCCGAAAATAACACCACTTAATTCAGTCTACTCCCATTGTACAGTATAAGAGTAAAGTAATATCGATTAACGTGAACTACTGTGACTTTCAAATGTGAGGATGTCTGTCCTTGAAAGCTACCAGTCATAGTCCTGCAGTGTTGTCATACTGCATTCCCCGTAGTGGGTTGTGATGAGCGCCAAGTGAATCCATCTCTAGTAAATACTATTTGCACTCAGACAAAAATTCAAATTTTGCACATAGTGATTCACGAGAGAGGTAGGGAGTAATGTTCCTAACACAACTGTAAAAACCTCATTTTTAGTTTAAGTAGCGTTCATAATATAAATAAGTAAAATAGCAATATATTATAAGGATTATATCATAAGAATTACTTTGAACAAGTCAAGGTGTCAGTGGAATTCAAGAGACAGCAAAGAATTCAATTACTGTTAGCCTGTAGAATGCTGCATCTGCAGAACGTGAGCCGTCACACGACACTTTATGATTGCTTCGTATTCGGATAGTGTTTATTATCCTTAGTGAGTTCAGTATTAATCAGGTTTTATCGTTTGAAAACCAGGAAAAATTCTATCAGCTGAATAAACTTGCAATTGAAATGAGACACCAGGTAATCTGCCTTCCCCTTACAACTGCAATCCAATTGTCTTAGTGTAAGCTCAAATAACAAACGGAAATAACCACTAATTTATAAAGTATAATGATATTATAGCATTTAAAGCATTATTTAATATGCGAATTTGCTTGTACCAATTTTGATTTTAACAGCTGCATTATTATAAGTTTGGAAAATTTAGTTTGGGTTCCCTTACGTCTAGTGCCAATGAAAGTTGTATGCTCTAGGATAGTGAGAGAGAGGGAAATATTAAGAGAGGGGTAACGAGGTGGTAATGTTGAGCACACAAATGCATCTCATTCGCAGCATCCCAGAACTCTTCATATTTGAAAAACAATATAGTAAAATAATGTTTATAAGAATAGTTTGTACAATAGTAAATAGAGAAAGACATATGAGTGTAACACATATATTTTATTGTGCTATCTTTTATAATGTTATTACGTCCTGAAATGTTAGGTCATTTTGGACTATGAATGAAATGATGTTCAAATGAACCCATGGTCCATAGGGCTTAGAGTTAGCAGATTATCTTTCAGGATAAGGAAAAAAGGCAACTCTCCCTAACAGAGATTCAAACTCCGGATCTGTTGAACGTGAGGCGGACACACTACCGCCTCTGAACTAAAGCTCAAGTTACTTTCTTTCTCTGATACAAAGCATGACTTGACAGTCATGACGACGGATTTAGGAACGTTCCGTGTTTGCTCTTCTCCACGGCGTGGAAGTACAGGGAATATAGAAACGCGGTGCAACCGAAAAAATGAAAAGATGCTGTACCTACGCATTTAACTGGTGATAGTCAAATGTTTACTTTCTCTAGTAAGTAGATGAAGTAGTGTGTGTGCGTGCGTGCGGGTAAAGCATAATTAATAAACGAAAAGTCAGTTAAATACCGAACTTAGTACTTCCAAGGACACACGAAAAGGTTCGATAAAATTCGCCCCTCCCAGACATAAAACATTTATTGAAATGGTAGGTAAGTCTTTCGAGACCGCCGTTAGATATGTTTTCCAAACTTGTAGGCCGTGGTCCAGTTGATTTCTTCTCCGAAGTTTCGTCGAAACTGCGTCCGGCGTCGTCAGGGAAGTCAAAGTTATGAATATAGCTCCGGAGTCTAGAGAAAAGAATATGTTTACTGTTCGAAATGTTTTATTTTATCCAAAATGGTTCTATTGACTGATTAAAATACTATATATTTTAGATATTTTCATAACCAATGAAATATATATCTTGAATTTTCTGGAGGAATGTCCTCAGAAGTTTTCTTAATTCTGAATAAGTTTTGTATAACTCGTAATCGTAAGAGAGACAAAATCTTACCATACAGAAATGTAGATCTTGTTAAAACATGCAATTTATGTTAACTCGTAGAATGAACTATTTTCGAACTATTATTTGTAAGTGGTTTGAATATTCAAATGGCAAGTCTTTTGCATTTTTTTCCCGTGATGATATAAAGAGAATGGAATATGAACGTCCTGACAAAACGACCAGGCCATATAGCTTTACTTATTGTATCGTACAAGCAATGGTCTAATGTAACATTATCCAGATTCCCTGGTCCCAAACTACTTTGAAATTCTTGATTATCTGACAAATAGCTATAATAACTTTGTATTAAATTATTTTTAATTGGTAAGTCGCTATCCACCTTTTTCTCATGGAGTTTAAAAAGTTTGGAACTTCAAAGCTATCTCATAGCAACACACACTAAGTATTTTACTATCGCTTTAGTCTACTGTATTTTACAACGAAATGTATTCTAAAAGTTTATTTCAAATTAAAATTGAGTTTTTATTTATGTGTTTCTCAGCGTTCAGTTTTTATATCGGCGGTGGAATCTTTATCAGACTTAAGGTTGTTTTACGTGCCCTAAATCTATTTCACGGAACCACCAACTTTACTTCCCTTCCGAAGGAAGCCATGCTAAGAATTTTTAAATTCATGGATATTCGCACGGGGTTGAATTGCCGGCCCTCGTAGCCATGGTCACTAGTCTGTCTCTTACGCTCCGCCGCGTAGAGAGTCGCGGTTTCGAATCCCGCCTTGGGCATGGGTGTTTATGTGTATAGTGTATACGAGTGAAAACTACAGGAAACAAATATCAATCAAACAGAAACAGTAAAAACGGTAAAATAAATTAAAAAAAAAACTCGTGATCTCGGGAACCAGTACACGGAGGACAAATAGTTTGATTGATGATTTGTAACAATAAATTAAAAAAGAGTGAAAAAGTCACACCAGATTTCTGTCAACACTTTAAAACTTTTTTTATTTTCTGAAATGTGCTCGAAAATTTAACATTCAGGAACCCTTAGCTCAAAAGTCGCCGTGTTTGGCTATATATGTATTGTAGAATAAGATTTTTTGCCTGCCTCTGTGGTCTACATGCTAACAGTTTAACTTCAGTAACTTCTGAGGTTCCGTATTTAAGTAAGCTGGACAGTGGGAATTTTTTAAGTCATGATTGTTCCTGATGCTCCCTAGAGTCTGGATATACATATGAATGTACCAAAAGTAACACAAACCCAAAAATGACACAACTGTGAGGAATTGTTCCTAAGGCAAAAACCCGCCGATTTTACCTTATGTGACATATAAACGGAACATTACACAATTAAAATAAAAAAGACTGAATACAGTGGAACTTCATTTACCCAGATCAACTGGAACTAGGGGCGATCTGAGATAACTAAAATCCGTGTTATTCAGAGACTTGCGGAAATACGATAAAGATATGCATAAAATCACGAAATATATTTAGTAGAGTTAAGAAATTACTGTCGCCATACTTCCCCCAACACATACACTGTATGTACCTATATTTTGTACTGTACGCGTATTTCTTCACACTAGTCGGTAGTAAACAAAGGCAGTGAGCTTCTGCTGTTTTAGTTTAGTGTATCGATTACAAGCAGCGCCATTTCGCATCCGCTGTAACATTATAACTTAATAAAGTTTCGGATTGACTCTCGAAATAAAGCATAAATTTCTCTATGTTTGGTATAATACTGCTTATGCCTGGATCATAACCACAGCTGCTTGATCAACACTGTCTAAATATGAATATTCTTCATTTTCAGTAACACTTCATGACGCAATAATGCGTCCCCCTCCGTCACTGCCGATTTGCAACCAATTGTCTCATCTGAACAACCTCCTTATTTTTAAAAATTTCTATAAACGCTTCTTCTACACTTATTTTTCTTGTTATTAAATGTTGTTTTATGGCAAGTCAACATACACACCAGGCCACAACTTTATCCATTACTTTGTCACTTTCTCTACCAACCTAGTCCCAAGTAAGTGGGGTGAGTGCAATGAATTCTCCCGCTGGCAAGAAAATTCCAGTAATGTACCTACCGAGAATAGCAATTTATCTATGTAAAACAAGTCTTTATTTGGCTAAGCAACTTAATTTTGTTTTTCAAAACTGGTGTGGGTTAGCGAGGTTTTGCTGTAGTTAGTAGAGAAAATTATCTGAAAGTGGCAGATCAGAATTTTTAATAGAAAACTGCTGTAATAGATAAAAATCAATATTTAAGATGCCTGGAAGAAGTTTAAACATTAATAACTCAAGTTCCAGTAGCCAATTTATGACGCAACTTGTTTCATCCGCCTTGTATCATAAAGTTTAGTGGAAACTGTCTGTGGTGTATACGAGGCTGAATAAGAAATGAGAAAACGTCTTAAGTTGTCCGAAGTTTGCACACACACACACACACACACACACACACACACACACACACACACACACACACATACACACAGGGGGAGAGAGAGAGGGAGAGAGTAAGAGAGAGAGAGAGATTGCCAGGGAAGTGAGAAGCAAGCCCCAGTTTCCTGTCAGACGAAAATTTCAATAGAAGCCTTTTTTATACCGGCGGACTCCATCCATCTGAACCAACACTAAAAATTGTCTACTTAATGTTAAGGGAAATCTGTCCACAATTGGCATTTGTATTCCTTAATCTTAATATACAAATTGAAAATGTATTTTCACTTTACTGGGTATTGTAAGAACCTACATTTACATAGCTTTAAACATCAAGAAAGACAACTTTTCATTTCTACATTTGAATTTGTTTTGTACTTTTTTTTAAACGCATTCACTTCTTCAAACTATTTCATATTACGCAGCTTTTATCCAGTTCTTCACAAATGTGTATGTCGATTCACACAGAACAATAAATTAAATCAAATACATATGTTTGTTGTTTCTTTTTCGGATGGTTACTGACTGCTTAATTCTTAAAGATGTATAGCATTTTTAAAGCCCTGTAAATTTCATATGGCGGTTTCAAAATTAGTTTTGTTTGAACAAAAATTAGGAAAACAAAATTATATGACGGATTTATCTATGCGTTATAACCACTAAACGACATATAATTTAAAAAAAAGAACTTCTATGTTTAAAATCACACTGTGCACAGTATTTGGCAAGATGATTCCCCATCTTCCCCAGGGTTTGGAATGTGTGCGTGATCTCATGATTAAACTACAAGATACAAGCAACTCAACGTATACGAGTTAACACCATTGATATGTTCCAAAGGAAAACGACCGCCGATATGACCACTGCAGTTAAAGGCGGAGTATAAATGGAGCAAATACATAAATATCACAAATGGTTCACTCCACATAAAAACTTCAGTTAACATAATTTGCGTATTGTGTAGTAAGAGTTTGTCTATCTCTTAGTTACACAAAAGTCATTTGGAATAAGGAGGATTTCTGAACTCATTCCTAGAAAGTCCAAGATATACTCTCAATTTATCATGAAAATATCTTAAACATATGAAATTATAATCAACATGTTATAGTCGCTTTTGAGATAATCAAAATTTTCGAGAAATGTTCTGTGTAAAGGGCAGTTTAGTGTGAGGGCTTTTCTTGAAATACTAAGTTTAGTAATTAATCATCTTTTCGTTTTTTTATGCTGCTCACACTTTTTTATAAAAATACTTAATTGTACATAACCCACGGTTCAAAGGATTACGGTAATGAAATGTAGCACAGAGTCCTAGTGGGAATGCTGATAGCTCAGTTGAGAATCATTAACGACTTTAATATTCAAAGATGGCGAAGTTAACTTTGTGTAAGTTTGGGCGTTGATATCACATCAGGTGGAGATAATGTTACCCTGCAAACTTACTAGCATATCTCGAGCCGCGTTCTCATGAAAGGCTTCCATAGTTTAGTTGATTATAATTCACTTCAGATCTATCATCTGTTACATAAACCAAACATTAAAACTTTAAATCTGCTAATAGCTACCCTTTATTAAAATTATTGGTCAATATGAAAGCTACTATTAGCAAGAAAACGGTACTTATACCTTCAAATTATCGCCAATTTAAAATGCACTTGTATGACTTTCTCTACTGTGCTTATAAACGCTTACTCCTTTATTTCACATTAATCAAGACAAACATTACCTATCCCCTTGCAGGTATAATGTGAATATAGCAATACAGTAAACTTAAAAATTTCTTTTAAATCTTGTCGCTATGAATGGCTTTTACATTCCGTTCTCTTTGCATGACCAAGGAAATCAATGTCAGGAAGGTGCAGTTACTAAGCTACGTAATCATAGTTCTGTAAACTAAAAAGGAGAATGAAACTCTTAAGATTTAGTTCGCGGTTTTAATATTTGGTAAGGTATAGTAGTTACGTTGGTAGATAGTCATGTAGCAGGTACTTAATAAAAGAGCACATATTTCCAAAATTTTGGTCTTTTTTCTAGTTTGATTGACTTCCAGAAATGTTTTGTTTTCAGGGATTCACCGCTACTTACGTTTCGTATTTTTATTGCCGAAAATAATTATCAGGGGGTAATACTTCAGTAGTTACCATTTCTCGTGATAAAGATTCCGAAACGGTTAAGTTCTCAAACAGTCGACAGCTCACTTCAGGTGTCCATCAGTCACTATCCTCATACGTATACCCTGAGAAAAACATATCATAGTTCACCACTGTAACATCTATTATGTGTCTCAAATGGGAAGAGTTCTGTAGCCTAGCTAATCAGATGCCGTATCACACTCAGCGTTGCCAGCTTGTTACCCCACTCCTTTTATATTTCCCTCTCTCTCGCACACTCATACAACATGCAGGTCTGCTTGGCGCAGACGTAAGGGTAGGCAAATTATATTTTGCAAACTTTTACAATGATGCAGTTGCCAAAATCAAAATTGGAAAAAGGATTTTCGCAAATTATGTATTTTTTTGAATGCTATAGCTATAATTATAGTTCTTGAATTAGCTGTTTTTCTAATCCAATGGAACTGCCAGTGGCTCATCCATATCGCTGTCAATATCACTTCCGTTAAGAGTCAATTCGTCATTCTCACTGTCTTCATCGTCTGAGTCTCAGTTTTTCCAGTCCTGTTGTGTTACCTTGCCAGTTTCTTCGTGAACAAGTAGTTTAACGTCCATCAGTTTAAAAGTATTATTTCTGTTTGCAATCCCCCTTTTTATTTGAGCCCACACCAGCTCAATTGGATTATATTGGCAGTGGTAAGGTGGGAGGCGTATTACCTCGTGTCCCGTTTCAATTGCAAGTTGATCCAGCTGATACACTTTTTCCGTGTTTTTAAACGGAAGTACTCTTTGCAATAACTCAGTTTTAGTTTCTGTTTCCGAAAAAAAATTGAAGAACTTGTACACCTTAAAAATAATACTTTGAGCCTGACTTCGCAATACCTGCCTTTTTGACTCCTCACTAAATTCACCGCCAGAAGCCATTGCACTATTTAACTCTTACTCTACTGTTGTGTAAAGAACTGAATGATATTGATCTGAACTCTCCAGAGTAAATAAACTCTTCTTATCCAGCATTCATTCATAAATATAAGCAAATAGCATTCCACAGACTAACAGGAAATGAAGTGCTTGCTCTTTCTCGAATTTAACACCTTGACTTATTCACAGTAATTCTTTTATCCGTCATGTCAGTAGTTTAAATTTCAGTTCTGAGTAAATAAAAGTATATGTACATACACACCAACCACTTTGAACTCTCTATAATAAATAGAGATTACGAACCATTCATAAACAAGGATATAATGTGACCAGACACGTTCCGCCAGGGCAGCAGCAAATTTGTTTCCTCTAGCTCGAATTGGCTTATTCAAAGTAATTCTTTTATCACGTCATGTCAAATATTTACATTTCAATTACAAATATACGTACACGCATACATGCCAACCAATAATTATATTCATACAGTGGTTACGTCGCGATTTATTGTTATAATACAGGTAATAGTGGTTTATTTATTTGTATTATAAAACTATTTGAGCTAAAAATATGGGGTTTTCGTGGTTATGTTAGATACAGTACTCTCTACCTTCCATATGGATCAGTTTTGGCAAAATCTGAATTTTTGTCTTAGCGCGAATAGTATTTCATACAGATTGATTAGGTTGGCGCTCCTCACACACCATTTAGCGGGAATGCATTACGACAACACTGCAGGACTCCGATTGGTTGCTCACCTAGTAGCGGTCAAGGACAAACACCTTCCCATTTGAAACAGATAATAGTAGTAGGTTCTTCTTAGACCGAGATATAGAAGACAGCGTCAACTGTGTTCATTCGAGAAGATATCTTGGGGATAATAATCCAGCCACTTCTTGCATATTTGGGCGCATGTCATGGCATTGTATGTAAATTAACAAGCATAATAATGAGACTATGCGAACCGTGGTAATTCGCGCGACAGACGCCAAGCGTAACCATTTCACTACGGAAGCGGCATTCAAGTTAGTGTACTGTAAAAACATAAACTTGTATAAGTGAGGACAGTAGTAGATGGAAATTTGGAAGTTTATTTTAATACGATTTTATTACTTAGTCATAGAAAGGGGGGGATTTATAAATCTCTATATTGTGTCATAAACAGAGGCGTATCCTGAAACTGTAGTACAGGGATGCAGAGGAAACCTATATATTGTACAAGAATAATTCTAGTCTTTACTGTTCACTAAAGATTCATTCTTTCCGACCAACAATCAACTTACACCACGCTATTTTTCTATAAAATAGAATGCGCTTATAAAGTTTAGAGTTAAATGTGCGCACCAAGTTCATTTTGCTGGCCCCGTAGCTCATTCGGTAGAGCACCTGCCTGCAGTGCGAGGGGTCCCGGGTTTGACTTCTGGCTAGGGGTGGGCATTTTTCTCCAACCAAGATGATTCCTCATCTTCCCCAGAGTCTGGAGGTATGAATTAGAGTGCGAATATGTGCGTGATCTAATGATTAAAACTCAACGAATACGAGTTAACACCTTCGATATGTTCCAAAGGAGAACGGCCGCCGATATGGCCATTGGAGTTAAAGGCGGGGTATAAATGGAACAAATAATAATAATGATGATGATAGTAATAATAATAATAATAATAATAATAATAATAATAATAATAATAATAATAATAATAATAATAATAATAATAATAATAATAATAATAATAATAACCAAGTTCATTTTTCTTTGTGTTTTGAGTTGTTTTTGTTTTTAATCAGGTGTAGCTCTCCCTTTTTAAGTTAGCTCTTATCATAGAATGAACGCGATTGAAAGTCTTTATTAAATATCCTTGATGTAACATTAGTTTCAGACTCAACCATGTTTTCAAAATTCAGCAGCAAAATTCACTGTACCAACAACTATTCGCACGTTGAATGTGCTGACACGATGTCCATGTATTTCTCCGTATCTTAGATTGTTGTTTTGACGTCATGGTGTGAGAATACTTCAGTAACTCGCCTACGCTGTAAGTCATCCGCTGTTAAGCACAGGAAACGCTTCTTTGGAACTGAATTCGTGGTTTTCTCTTAGTTCATGGGTTATTGTCATTTAAGTTACGCTATTTTAATTACACATTGTGATCTTTGTGGGTTCGTAGAATTAAAAGTCTTGTTTGCAGAAATTTAAAATGCTCTTTATTACAAGTAAAAAAACCACGCTTTATACAACCCGGACAGCAGTAAAATGTCGTAACATACACAATAGCAGTCCTCAAGGTCTCTCGTTGCTTCACCACACGTAAACAAACAAAATATTTCACTTGCGATACATTTCAAACAGCTGCACACACACACACACACACACACACACACACACACACACACACACACCCATACACACACAATTAACAACTGCAGCTTGCAACTGCCTCCGCTTTGACAGCCGCGGCACTTTATACCTCCAATCACTGTTTCTAGAAATCAGTGGAACGCTCAATAACAAATACGATGCAGCGGGAAATTCCAGACACTCTGTCTCTTTCTCTCTCGGCAAGCGTTCAGCGCTGGCGCCCCTTCCTATCTGTCTCTTTCTTTTCTGCCCGCGCGTAGCTCTCTGTCTCTTTCGCACATTCCCGGCACTGGCTTGTTGCGGTGATTCAACAATGCCTCGGCGACAATATGTATGCTAGTGATTTCATTATAGCACAACGCACAGATTGCATTCATGAGCAATATGCCATTTGTCCTAAATCTTGTAACGAAAGCTTATTTTTAATGACTACGTTATGTACGTTCCATAATATTTGTTCTAGTGAAATAACGTACGAGTTGCACTCATGTAAGCCTTTATATTTGTTAAATTATTTGCTTTAACTGTGAAATGAAATATGAAAATGATGTGATAAAATAGAGACTGTTTAAAAACAAAGGGAAAACGTCTTTAAATTATATGGGATGACATTAATTGAATTCTAAGAGTTCATTGGTTGTAGGAAGCATGAGGGCTTGCCATTTTATGTTAATTAATTTTAATTTGTGTTGTCCCCAATGACAGTTGTGATGTTTTCTAGTGAACAGATTTCAGCTTGTTTTATTTGCACCTGTGTTGTTATTTTACTTTGTTGTGAGTTTATTTTTGTTTGTCAGGTTGAAAGTGAAGACCAACGGGAGAGGAAGATGTACCATCAGATATGCTGTGATGATTTCTCTTGTTTCTTTTACAGATACCTTCACTTTAACGAGCTGGTCAATATTGAACCTGATACATTTTCTAATTTACCTTCCTTAGAAAGATTGTAAGTAATGCTTATAAAAGCTGCAACACATTACAAAGTTCAGGCTTCATCTGTGCACAGGTTCCTTTAAAAAATAATTACACTAAACATGGGCACTCTACTAAATGTATTGCACTGACATAACCTCACTTGTTTTATATAAGCCATCTTAACTTAATATAACATATACGTTAATATGAATTACTAACACTCTGATGGTTAAGGGATTTTAAAAAGTTCATAGAATAGTATATTATGCAACGAGACTATAATGGTAATTAAAACGCGAGTATTATTATTAACCGAAGCGAATCGAGGTTAATAATTATGATACGAGCGTTTTAATTACCATTACAGTCAAGTTTCATACGACTGTTTATGCTCGATCATGTATCTAAATTAAAGGTTTCATTTCAAAGTATTCATTTTTGGGTTTTTCCTAAAGGCTAAAAAAAAGTATTCATATCTGGTTTGAGTGATATGCGTTATTGTTTTGTCTAAAGTTAGACGTAGTACACAAGCGCAGAAATATTGATTACTTCCCTATAAACAGCTGTTAACATGTGACACAATTTAACCCAAAAATATTAAAGCAAAACTTGGTAGCATTAAAAAAAAGAAACTTACTTTTATCATGAGGTATTTAACATCAGGTGCTTCAGTTATACGAAGTGCGTTCAAGTTATAACACCTATTTTTTTCTCAGAACTGGGACCAGATAGGAACTTCTGGCTTTTTAAAAATACACATGGACTATTTGTGAATGCGTGATAGAGATGGCAGCAATGTACTGTGCGTAGAACTGTGGCAACGACGAGAGTAAGGACTGTTTTTGATACTTAAAAGAGCGACGTTTTCATTGCAAAAACAGCGTGTAATCATTCGTTGTCTCCATTTTCTGCTGTGAAACTTATTGAAAGGTGAGTGAGGCATGTGGTGATGATACCATAGATGTGTCTAATATGCGTTCCTGGGTGCGATAGTTCAATGAAGGCAGAACATCGTGTGACAGCAAACCAAGACAGTTGCATACATCGCCTCTAAAATTGGCATTTCCGTGGGATCTGTACACAGAATCCTGTATGAAGATCTCAAAATGCCCAATCGGCGATCCTCCAAAACAACGTTCTCCACACAATGGATCATGTCGTCACACCGGCTGGTGCGAGACCAATCTGACGGTTTGACATGGTCGAGCATAAAATCTATTATAAAACTGTATTATGGGAAATAAAAACATTCTGTTGTCAAATAATGCAGCTATAAATTTGACCAAAGTACGCTCATATACTGCTAAGTAGTTCTCAAGCAGCAGTAGATGTCACTTTATTACCAATACTCTTCAGAGTATAAGGAAAGAGGAGAGAGCCTAGTAGACACTGAAACATGGTTGGCGTAGAGAAGAAGCAAACGTAATTAGACAGCGTACGGATTATGTTCCTACGTACATATCAAATAATGGCAATGTATAAATTGTATCAGAAAACCTCGTTATTCACATTTCCGCAGGCGAAAGGGTTATAAAAACGTAACCATGGGTACTAGTCCAAAGGGGGCCTGAGCCTGCCAACCCGACTGCGGGCCTCACGCCCACATACGCAAGGCAGAGATGAGCGATAATCTAACAGATGTGGGGAGGCGATGTGAGCATCTCGGAAGCCCCAGCCCGAAATTTGACTTTCTAGACTAGGATTCGTTATCTAGCGTAGCTTCTTAATTTCCTCATGATGCTGAGTGGGCTCCACTCCTATACCCGGAACTTAAAATCCGCACCCCCAGGGGTGGGATCGGTCCCGAGCGCATTCCGGAATCAGGGAACAAAAGCACACGCTCTAGCCCACTACGCCACAGCGCAGGACCGTCATTGTTATATCTATACTTGACTTTATATTGTAATGTCAAACTATTTTATACAAAGTTGGTGTACTACATTCATAAGAGTATAAAGACATTTTGTAAAATACAGTTTTCAGAAAATCCTAGTAGGTGCGTTTCTAATACTACTTATGTAATCTAACCAAAGTTACCAATTTGATAATTAGTTCCACGGTATGATAGGTAATGACATAAAAGTACCTAAATCTTCCTGGTTGCTAATATTTTTGATAAGTTTATAAAGAAATCCGAAACAATTTAAAAATAAATAACTGTTTAAAAGGCGCTAATTCATATTTAGTTTGTCTAAAGAGCCCTATTATAGTACTTATACCAAATGAGGTAATAGAACGAAGGTAAATTTGGTTATAGGGCTGCTGGAAACGTTTTAGAAAAAGTATTTCTGGAATACATAACTCTCTTTAACTTCCCATGATTAAACTGTTAGTTCAATATTTGCTTGTATCTATTAATTAACCTAATGAGGCACTCTGTGAGAGTTACACAGAGATTTAGAAGGTTATACATTAATTAGCTAAATTCTGTTATGATATGACATAAAGCGGTTTGGGTTACAGCTCAATAACTACAATATCTACTTGCTTCTGTGTGGAACGGGGTTAAATTCCCAACCCTTTGAAAGGCAGAGGTAGGTAGACCTGCAGTAAATCTAAAGATTCACTGTTGGTAGTTTCACAAGTGTTGTGGGTCTTATTTGTCAATGTTGCGAAATAGTCAGGTCTTGATTTCAGGCACAGGGCGTATACCTTTAACCGTTGACTCTTAAGGGTTCCTCCTAAACATCACAACATTTTACAAATTCAGGCTTGCCTACTTACATTTTTAAACTAGCACCATGTGAAACTAAATATTGAGTTTCTTTTAAGTTCTTTCTTATTTAATAATGCTTGTTGCAGTTTTATACGCTGTTGTAGCTAGGTACAATAAAATAAATAAACAGAAATAAACATAAAAACTAGCCATTTGAACAAATAAACTAGTTTGGTGCAATGGTTTTCAAAATCAATAACTTACAAGTTACTTGTTTTCATTTATTTTTAATCACAGTATTGTGACAACGACGGCGCGTGCCTGTCGTGAGAAATTGAGTCAAATAATTGCACCACCTTTGTTCGCCGACTGTCGGTAGCTGATATCCTGAAGTCTGAAATATGAGCGCCATTGTTACCACTCACGAAGCCTTCTTGAGCTTTGTAATAACGTAACTCAAGAACGTCCACTACTAGTGCCATCTATCGCACCTTGCAGTTTATATAAAGGATGTGCAAGCCTAGCACAGCCAGTTCCACATAATCCTTCCAAGCTGCTTGGCATCAAAATTTATTTACCCAAAAATTTACACAAATAAAACACCAGGGTGCAAGGTGTTGCATCCTGTCCTTCAACCCCCAGGTACATACTAGTAACCTCATAAAAATTCACCATTATAAAAATCAACATTTCACCCCTACAATATCCCGATATTTACCTTACCTGCGATAAAACCCTTAACGGGTGGGCACGCAGCAAAAACCTTCTGGCTTTATACAGCCAGTCAGCACCACATGGCATGGCATGGCACAGCCAGTGAGGCAGTTCAGTACACAGTTCAGAATAGAAAAGTGCGTCGGCACATTCCAGCTCCTTGGTGAGGAATCTGCAGGAGCGTGAGTGAACAGTGCATTGGAGTGGCTCACGAGTGAATATCGGAGTTGTGACAGTCAGTAAATCAGTGTAAGAGAAAAATGTGTGTGCGTCGAAGAAATTACAGACAGAGCCAATTGGTGCGTTCGTGCAATAGACATGAAGAAACATTAAAGAGACGTGCTTACTCTGTGAATATATTTAGAAGATAAGATGATTTCAAGTTATCATTGGGCTAACAGCTTTAGTGACAAAGGGGTTGAGGAGAAAGCGTTATATCGTTTGCGACAGGATTTCAAATGGAAAATGAAACGTGTAGTGTTTAACGCCCGCTTTTACTACATGCGGCACCGCATGCGGTGACACTGATGATACATGAGGAGAAGATGGAGCATCGGTGGAATGAGATGGCCGGGAAAACCGGACATCCCGGAGAAAAACCTCAGCGCCGTGTTGTACACCACCAATCTCTTTGCGGTTGCCTAGGATCGAACCGGGCCGCTTTGGTGGTAGCCGAGTGGTCTAACCACTCAGCCACGATTCTACCGTTTCAAATGGAGATGACGATGCGATTCTGCACCACGTTGAAGTGACATTTACGAAAGTAACTCATGTTTGGGAAGCTGCAGTGTTCTGTAGATGAGGTTGGTGTCGATGTTCCAGGTTGCGCAGTCGTCTCTATCTGAGCTTTTGCTCAGATCCGGCGTCTCAGGTTGAGTAATTCCTCTGGATATTATTAACGGCTGCTTCAGTTGAAGCATGAAAACCCCTTACCTCGAATATAGTCTCGGACGGTGATTGGATTGAACTAATTTACCAAATGAAATGAAAGAGTTATTGAACCTCTTCTGAAATACTGCAATTTTTAATTATATAAAGTTAACTAAATGCGTCTTAACACAAATTAATACATAACTTTAGAAGCGTCCCAATATTAAATCAAACATGTTTATAACCATTGACAATAAACTTTAAATTGTGTTCCCTTACACTGATGACAAATGTTTCGCTTCCTTACTCCACGGCGTCCATTCACAGAATGGTGCTGACTCTAGATAATACGAAATTATAGAATTAGCACTGCTATGGCGATTCAATAATTCCTCATTGGTTCACGTCATCTTCAGGGAACCACTTTTCATTACCATATTAGGTAATTTACATAATCGTTTTATGTAAATCATATTTAAACAATTTATCTTTCAAATAACAGTTTTGTTTTAAATATCGGCGTTATACATATTAATATTATTGCTTTTCCTTCAGTTCTACCTATTCAATCACAAGTTTATTTTCAATTATTCTTAATCTCGTTAACTTTCTACATAAGTTTTTAATAATTTCCAATTAATTATTTTCTTAATAAATTTAAAATAACAAAATTAAAATATGCACAAGGTTTAGGAGGCTTAGAACCAAAAGTAACGGTCACACATTTTTGTTGTAGTATGAAACTAAAATTTAAAATGCAGTATACAAATTGCTTTTAAAAATGTGTAGCGAAAATATGAATAGTCTTTTAACCGCAAAACTGTAAGAAATTACATCAAACTTGCACTGAAAATTTGTTTAGATTAGTTCGTCATCCAAAATGTCACTTGAAAATTTCTAATGTAGTAGCAACCCTTTACATTACAAAAACGAATTTATCTTTGATTTTGTTCTTAGAAAACTAGTTTACGATATGCAAAATAATTTTTCGAAAACAGTTGTTTCCGTATGTTAACTTATTTTTCCGACTTCCAAAATTTGTTATCCTGTTTGTTGATACTTCAAATTGTGCTTTGTGCTGCTTTTTTGCATATGTTGGCGTGAGGCCGACAGTCGTTTGGCAGGCTCAGGCCCCATTCGGACTGCTACGCCTTAGATTATTGGATTGTAAACTGGCGCTCTGAGAAAATCGGGGCATGTGTTACCGAAACCATAAACAGATGTCTGAAATGACTGGTAGATAAATATTAATTTTTGCTTGGTGCACTGAACTGAAATTCCCTGTTCTGACGTCTGTGAACTATTTCCTTTTCTTTTCGGAATTTGAACGCAGGCGCTTGTTTTGTACATACTATTTATGTTTGTGTAATTGTCATTGAAATGTTTATATTCATATGTTTTGAGTGAAATTGAAGAGTATTTGGGTTTCATTGCAAGTATTGAGGCTAGAAAACAATCTCCTGAGAAATTGGGTGTAAACAATGACCAAAGTAACAATACAACAGATAAGAGCAAACACACTAAAGCCTTCTTTATTCTGCGGGTTATCGCTTCACTTCCATCTTATTTTCTTTCTTTCTTCACCTTAGAGGTTAGAGAAGCAGGAAATGGGAACAAAGAAAAACACTTCTCCATTGTATTTATCTCGCGTTTTCCGATACCTACGAGAAATGGTTGGAGTGACGGAGAACGGAGAAATAACCATTCTGAGGCTGAACATTGTTGAAACAACGTGATGTGGTGGCGATTTAATACTCGTATGTACATTGATCTGTTGCTGTACTTATGATTTTTTAAACCTCCCCCACGGTCCATGGTTCGAGTCACTTCGATTGGGAGTTTTATGATTGGTAGGTACGTGTTAGGTATCTACCATTTTCCTTTGCATCACTTCTCTTGCGTTCCGTTTCCTTCTCATCCTTCATATACACAAATAAAGGTTTTTCGTGGCGTATATTAACTAATCTCTGATGTTACAGTTCTCTCTCTCTCTCTCTCTCTCTCTCTCTCTCTCTCTCTCTCTCTCTCTCTCTCTCTCTCTCTCTCTCTCTCTCTCTCTCTCTCTCTCTCTCTCTCTCTCTCTCTCTCTCTCTCTCTCTCTCTCTCTCTCTCTCTCTCTCTCTCTCTCTCTCTCTCTCTCTCTCTCTCTCTCTCTCTCTCTCTCTTTCTTCATACTATAACACTGGTAGTGAACTCGAATACAACATACTTTATAGAGGTACCGTTTCTGTCTCACATTTAACAAGTCCAGACTCCAAATCTCGGCCAATTTTAGTAACCTAAATAAGATTTTTTTCGGGTAACTCCAATCTCTATTGACTTCGGTCTCAATTAAGCACTTATTGTACGATGTGATCTAAACGGATAAAGCACGTTAAACATTAAAAGCAAACTATGTAAAGTTTACGATGTCCCGTCCATGTACAGTACACGCATGTTTTCTTGAGCGCTGCATTTACGGTGTGGTGTGGGCAGAGGGGACGAAGCGAAAGCTAACGCTCTTTTGTTTCTGCAGTGTGGTCAACCTTGAAAAACACAGTTCAGCAAAATAGCGTGTAAGATAAGCGAAGATATTACAAATAACGTTGCATCCTCTGAAAACATTCCTTAGTTTTGCCCACGCTAGCTCAATTGCATTCAGATCACAAGTATACGGAGGTAGACTAATAATAATGTGTCCCCTTTCGAGAGTCATAACAGCCACAAATGTTCATACAAATATAAATCGTTTTCAAGTAAATGCTGATGTACATTACCACCACACTCGTCACAAGGATAAACTGGCAATTTGAGCGCACCAAACGAGCCTTTATGAAGGAAGCTTTAACTACAAAGGGATAATGTTATACAATAAACTTCCAAATTCATTTAAACAAGCTGCATCATTAAAACACTTTAAGAACAAGGTTAAGAAATTTTTGCATGCATACTGTTTTTATATGGTTAATGACTTTTTAGAACTATAACAATGTAAATGAGCTCAGGGAGCACAGTACATCACAAACCTGTAATATTTATATTATGACATTTCTTGTAGTAAATTAGTCTTTGCAAATACCACATGAAAGCATAGAAAAGCTACTTACTGTGTATATTGTATGTGATCGATTTGACTTTATGTATATACTGTATTTATACATTTTACGTGTCACATAACATGTATATGTTGCCAATGAGGAACTAGAAGTCTAATTCTAACATAAGATTGTTGTAAACTGGTTAGCTAATTAACTTCGAAATTGATCAAAACTAAAAATAGCAGATATGATAAATCTTAGCGTATTAGCCACTAGATGTCAGTGTATAGCGCATTTCAAATTTCAAAGTTGTCATCTATGTTTACGGAGTTAAACGAAACTTACCGAATGAGGACTTGGAACCCGATCGCTCTTCTTATCGCGCGCATACTGTAAGCATTGTGAAATGGGTCAGACAGTCTTTTGTCTATTTGTGGAAAGGATTGGTATTACGGCCTTCCTATGAAAAGCTTTTTTGTAAATAATTTACTATCCATCGATCATCAAATGTGCTTCTCTGACTAAACATTGCAGGATAACTGTAACACAAATTGAGAACTTAAAGTCTGATGGTAGTAATCACGCGTCTGGGTCGTTTGTGCCGTAGATATCACTCAAGAGAAGATCTTATAGTTGTCTGCCTTTGAGGCGAGCTGGTTTGCGAGCCGAGATAATAGGAAACAGCTCCAGGGACCTCCTGGAAATGAAAAAGAAATGACGTGCCAAACGTCGGATGTGCAGGTGAAGGGGTAGAAGACCAAACTCGTGATGAACTTGTTGGTTTCCGGCGAACCATGGAGCATTTGTACGAAGCATCTTGTTTTGTAGTACCTGCAGTCGGCGGAGATGCGGAGATGAGTCTTGCTGGTGCCAACCCAGACTGGAGCTGCATAGGTAAAAATGGGACGGACTTAAGATGTGTAAAGAAACAGGGAAGATTCATAACAAAGTGAAGTGCGCCTGTTGAGTAAAGGGTACAGTTTTGATAGCCGGGCAAATGCAAGTTTGACAGACCGATAGATGTGGTCGTTTCAAGGTCTTGAGTTCACAGGACCAGATGGGGGGGCAGACTTGTTAGTCTCAAGGTTTTGCCCTATGGAAAGCCCCACGGAGGTGCCGGGCGCCCTTTTGGGACAGCTCGGTAACTCCCTGGTCGAAGGAAGCCCGGGTCCTTGGTCCTATGGGTTCAGGATTGATGGGAGTAGAACCTCTGGCATTAATACATATGTCCAGTAGCACCCCAATATATTTCACTGGCACATTGTTTGATTCCCCCAGCAGCTTTAGTGAAGGTCCCTAGTGAACAGGATCCCTATAAGGACGTAAAGACAAGATCTTAACCTCTGTCTTGTTAGTATTGAGGGAAATGTGCCAGTGAGAGGACCAATGAGCTAGTCGATCTAGGGCAGTTTGCAGTTTCCGAATGGCATGACGGATGTTGGAGTAAGCAGTGTCATCAGCATACAAGTTGAAGCTATAGCAGGTAGATCATTGGTGAATATATTAAAGAGGAGTGGTGCAAATACTGAACCTTGAGGTACACCTGCTAAAATGGGCCGTCGGGTGGATGTGAAATCAGCAATACGCACCATAGAAGTTCTACTGGTGAGAAAACTTGCAATTGTTGGTATCAGATAAAAAGGGAGACCAATGCGACGTGCTTTAAGCAGTAGCTCAGTGTGCCAAACCTTATCTTATGCCTAGGCGATATCTAGGAATGCTGTCACAGTATAGTTCCTGTTTTCGAAACTTGAACTCCTATGGAAAATGAAGTGCACATCATTCAAAAAAGCACGGCCTGTGCAGCTTTATCCAATTTTTGTTCTAGAGATAGATTCGCTGTTATTCTTGTACATCATAAACCATAGACCGAGGAATGGAAAGATGTACACTTCCGAAAGTCCTGCTAATCCTCTCAATGTTTTCTACTCTGAATTGAGTAAATTCATTAGAAATTGTCTTTCTATTAATAATTCATGCAACATAAAGCACATGATCAAGCAAACATACTGAATTCATACATATGAAATACATTACTGAATCTCATTTTCATTAATTCTTTTTAAAGTATTCCTAAATTCTATAATACTGCTCTTGCGACATTCATATCAAAATGCACGTACCATTTCTGCATAAAACTTAAATCTTTGTATGTAAAAATTGTCACTTGTAACCAAATTGCTTTACGAAAAAGTACAAATTAAGGATTTAATTGGATATTTTAGTAAGAAAATGGAACAATATATTTAAAGCGTGTCTATTATCATAAAAGGTTAATCAACTCACTTTCACTAAGACTTCATGACAGGGAGTTAAGACAAATGATAATCAATTCTAACATAAAACGTAAGAGAAGTTACCAAAGTCTTAAGTTATTTTATAATTAAGAGAAAATTATGATAGAATTAGTATATTGTTACGCAATTATTTTAATAGATGCATTTATTGAGTACACAGATTTAACCTGAAAATAAACATCAATAAATGTTTATGAAACAAAAGCTAGGTGGCTGGCTCCGTATCTCGGTCGGTAGAGCACCTGTCTGCCGTGCTAAGTGTTCCGGGTTCGTTTCCCGGCGGTGGGGGTGGGAATTTTTCTCCGACCAAGATAATTCTCCATCTTCCACAGAGTCTGGAAGTATGAGTGAGAGTGCGAATGTATGCGTGATCTAATGATTTAAAAACCCAATGAATACGAGTTAACACCTTTGACATGTTCCAAAGGAGAACGGCCGCCGATATGACCATTGGAGTTAAGAAAGATAAGCTAGGGAAGTGATTGTCGATAAACCATACATTTTTGGCTATAAATTGGTAGCCATATGATTTATTAGAACGTATTGCGGCGGACTCTTGTTTGATGGAACGTCTGATTGTAACTATTCTATGTACTTGGTGAGGTTTTATTGCCAGGCTAATTACTTAGTTCACGTCTTCAAATAATACTCAGAGATTGCTTGAGGATAAAAACATGAGGTTTATAAGGTTTACTTCCTTTTGAAATAAAATGAGTATAATGCAGATATGAAATATGTAGCAATATAACAAGGAATCCTGAGTCCACATTCAGAAAATCTAATTGTTCCTTTGGTAAACTATTAAAAATCAAGTACAGTGTCTATAAAATACGCCTTACAATACCATAATAATTATAACAATACATTGCGTTACATTTACATGAATTTTTCACACTCTTCTTCAATCTATATTTACAAACATTTATTTTTCTGTCTATTTCCTGTTAATCCAGAAAATTGGTTTAGAACGTCACTGCGATTAAGTGGTCAGCTTTTAGGTTTGTCAATATAGGTACCGAGTTCGATTCCTGGCTGGGACGGGGAACTTTTCTTTATCTAGATCATTGCCCAGTCTCCGTAGAGTCTATTAGAATGAGTGCTTGAGTGTATTTATTGTATTCAATCTAATGAGGAGGGAAAGAAGCTGGTAAAAACGTAAAGTTAGGCGGTAAAACAGCCAAATGAAGAGAGCTATACAAATGGAACATTTTCAAAATATTTTGCATGTAAAAGGATAATTACGTTTTATTGAACGTCTTTATGTTGCAGCCTCGGAATATGTTGAACTTAAATACCACTAAGTATGGAATTATTGTTAATGGAATACAATAATTTGTCTATTTACTTTTAGTACGTAGTAAAGGAAGTCAAAATGTTTGTAGAAAAGGTTTCAATTACAGTTACAAAGAAATACAGGAGGCTTTAGCGATAGTCAAATATTTAAAAATACATAGCTATAAGTTGATTTAAGTACACAAACAAACGCCAGTACACAATGTGCGCAGAGGAAGCCTGAACTTTGTTGCTAATGGTATTAAGGAGAAGGTTTGAAGTGTGAGGCAGAGATAGACTTGATATTGTTGATGTGATATTAATGCCGGTTGTTTTTCTTTGCTCCCGCAAACTTACAGATATCTGCATTTCAACAAGATTGAAAAATTAGGTCCAGGGGTTTTTAGCGATTTAAGGAATCTCGAGCGACTGTAAGTAACGAAATGATTGTGTAGGTAGTTATGGATGGGTCTTGCACGTGGTACTTAGCTTTGTGCACACAGCCGAACCTATTGCTTAACCATTAGTTTCCAAATTTAGGATACAAACACCACGCAGGAATTGATACACAGGAGACGGGTAGTTTCCTAAAGCTCCAACAAATGGCTGATATAATCTAGTTTTGTGGAAGTAAGGTATTTCTTTGTTATCACCTTGCTGTTACTGCTTAGGTAAGAAAATCAACTCAAAACTAAGTTTGATGTTCATCCGAGCCTTCGGTTTTGAGTTATGTTCACGTCACACTAGAAGAGACACAAAAGCACACTTTTGTAAAAGTCCTTTTATTCATTCATTCATTCATTCATTCATTCATTGAGCCTGAAAACATGTATTGCAGCGGAAACCAATGGAAGGTGCAATGCCTTCTCTGTTTACATAAAATTTTGGGTGGTTTACCAAATAAATTATCCTTTATTTTATACTAATTTCGATTCAATGACAAATACTCTTCAAGACCATGTAATGAAGCACACAGAATGAGGATATACGGTCTGTTGGGATATGGGATTCGTAATGAAGGAATGTTCGACTGTAATTCATTTACTGCGGTAATAAAAATAAACAAAGAGTGAGCAAGGTTAGCCACAAACCGCCGCCGTCAGAAATTGACCAAAGTGCCCAGATTTAATTAAAACCCTTTAAGCACACATCCGGCAGGCCGTCGGCTCGAGGTCACATACTGCTAATTCCAGCAAACGACACAGAGGCGCTGCCAGCGTTTATTTCATCAATGTCCAATAACTTTCGGTACTGGAAACTAATTTCAACCTGCGGAATTCATACACAAGTACAGTGAGGTAAAAAAGGGATCCTTATCATTTACATGAGGCTCTCTACCCTCAACCGTAATTTTTATATCAACCTACGAACTATTTTTTTATTAAATCTGTCTACAGCAAGTTAATTAGAACAAATAGTTCCATTACATATTCAAAGGTTTAAAAACAAGACGTTATGTGCTGACTTTAAAATCATATGCTCTTTCTTTAACATCGTGGGAAACAACTAAAGTTTGGCGGTACCTAAAAAGCTACTTTATTACACTCACATGAGTTTCACCAACATTCTATGTATACACTTTCTACAAATTATTCTTACGAAAGCTTATCTTTCCATATAGTTAAATTTAATTGAGATAAACGTTTACATAAATAGATTCATTACACATTTCATTGTAGCTACAAGGGGATTAGAGAAAACAGAATTGACAGTCGTATGTTTAAAATCCGCTAGCTTTAAAATTTCATGCTATTTTCATTCCTTCTTGAAAAAAATCTGAAAGTCTTGCGATACTCACAAGTGGAAGTGGCAGAAGTATTAAACATTTAAAACCATAACATTGAATATTTCGGAAATGGCTATACCAAAACGAAAGATTGGGAGTAAACTGGGCGTTTGAAAGCAGATTGTGTGCAGAAAGTTTATTCTATCTGTAATGGCTTACTAAATATACGAAGTTCCTTCTGAATGAAGAAAATTTTACATGCTTTATCATGAATATAATTTGTACATAAAAAGTACCGAAGGGTTTTGAATTTCAGGGATATTTTGGGGTGGGGAGGTTTTATTGAAAATCTTTATGGACTATCTTTGGACGATTAAATCTCAATTGGAATTCTTTAATGGAATAAAACACTTCGGCTACCTGTGGTAGATTTGGTAGAGAATGTTAACTTAATAAATAACATTAAGATGTTAAAAAGCAATAAAATTATCGAATATACTTCACTAAAGCTTTACACCGAAGATGACCGAGCGGTATGTCTGAGGTAGTAGCGTCTGCAGTCCTCACTCGGAAGGTCGCTGGGTCGATTCCGTGGACGATCCTCCTGACCCAGGGCTTCAGGAGGGCGTACCGGTTTATAAGATTTCTAGCATTGAGATGCTTAAGTCCCCTCTCTGAACTTAGTCATTAATATGCTGCAGAGAATTCAGATGGCAGACATTAATGAATAAAGGATTGATAGAAGGGGCTTGGCAGGATAGAATACAATGTAGAAGAAACATTTAGGTACATAAGGATGCCTCTTGTTATTGTTACATCTCACTTATGTATTGTCCATAACCACAGCAGTACTGAGACATTGCACATCTACATAAAGATAGTGTCATAAAGTCATGGTAGCTGTCACTGCGTTATCGTACAAGTTAGGTTATGTATTAAACTAATTTTGATACATTACGAAAATAAATACTCCTTAGTCGTTAAAATGATAAGTGCATGGCGTCCGTGATAATACAAAGCATCCGTATGTGCTAACTCCCGTTTGTCAATATAACTTTGTAGCGAAATAAAATACTATACGCACCGTACGACACCAATAACATAAACACTGTCAAAACTTAAAATATGTACTTCAACATCAATAACGAAAAATTGGATGAAATGAGATATAAAGCCATATTTGTATGGCAGAGCGTTGGGGGAATTATTGTACCAAAAATGCATTTGTTTATGCACAAAGTTCCTTTATGATTTTTGTATAATCATTTGCAAATGTATTCACTAAAATGTGACATCTTCCTTATAATAACCATTTTTTTTTCGTGGAAACGTAGAGTCAGACTGAAAAATTCAATGCCATTGCCGGGATTTGAACCACGGATCTTCTGGTTTCCGTCCAGCCGCACTACCATTGTGCTACTATGGCCAACGTGCCGATATGACATTAAATTCTCCCACTGACTCGTATTTTCCCGGTAAACCACTTAGGAGTTCTCATAAACACATGAGACAACTACCTTAATGGCGACTTACTACATGTAAGTACTTTAAGGCCCGGGCTTTATAGTTAACCACTATTAGGTTAATTAATGGAAATTAATTATTCTTTCACACTGGCCGTGTGTAGGCTAAATTGTGGAAACGTAGAGTCAGACTGAAAAATTCAATGCCATTGCCGGGATTTGAACCACGGATCTTCTGGTTTCCGTCCAGCCGCACTACCATTGTGCTACTATGGCCAACGTGCCGATATGACATTAAATTCTCCAACTGACTCGTATTTTCCCGGTAAACCACTTAGGAGTTCTCATAAACACATGAGACAACTACCTTAATGGCGACTTACTACATGTAAGTACTTTAAGGCCCGGGCTTTATAGTTAACCACTATTAGGTTAATTAATGGAAATTAATTATTCTTTCACACTGGCCGTGTGTAGGCTAAATTGTGGAAACGTAGAGTCAGACTGAAAAATTCAATGCCATTGCCGGGATTTGAACCACGGATCTTCTGGTTTCCGTCCAGCCGCACTACCATTGTGCTACTATGGCCAACGTGCCGATATGACATTAAATTCTCCAACTGACTCGTATTTTCCCGGTAAACCACTTAGGAGTTCTCATAAACACATGAGACAACTACCTTAATGGCGACTTACTACATGTAAGTACTTTAAGGCCCGGGCTTTATAGTTAACCACTATTAGGTTAATTAATGGAAATTAATTATTCTTTCACACTGGCCGTGTGTAGGCTAAATTGTGGAAACGTAGAGTCAGACTGAAAAATTCAATGCCATTGCCGGGATTTGAACCACGGATCTTCTGGTTTCCGTCCAGCCGCACTACCATTGTGCTACTATGGCCAACGTGCCGATATGACATTAAATTCTCCAACTGACTCGTATTTTCCCGGTAAACCACTTAGGAGTTCTCATAAACACATGAGACAACTACCTTAATGGCGACTTACTACATGTAAGTACTTTAAGGCCCGGGCTTTATAGTTAACCACTATTAGGTTAATTAATGGAAATTAATTATTCTTTCACACTGGCCGTGTGTAGGCTAAATTGTGGAAACGTAGAGTCAGACTGAAAAATTCAATGCCATTGCCGGGATTTGAACCACGGATCTTCTGGTTTCCGTCCAGCCGCACTACCATTGTGCTACTATGGCCAACGTGCCGATATGACATTAAATTCTCCAACTGACTCGTATTTTCCCGGTAAACCACTTAGGAGTTCTCATAAACACATGAGACAACTACCTTAATGGCGACTTACTACATGTAAGTACTTTAAGGCCCGGGCTTTATAGTTAACCACTATTAGGTTAATTAATGGAAATTAATTATTCTTTCACACTGGCCGTGTGTAGGCTAAATTGTGGAAACGTAGAGTCAGACTGAAAAATTCAATGCCATTGCCGGGATTTGAACCACGGATCTTCTGGTTTCCGTCTAGCCGCACTACCATTGTGCTACTATGGCCAACGTGCCGATATGACATTAAATTCTCCAACTGACTCGTATTTTCCCGGTAAACCACTTAGGAGTTCTCATAAACACATGAGACAACTACCTTAATGGCGACTTACTACATGTAAGTACTTTAAGGCCCGGGCTTTATAGTTAACCACTATTAGGTTAATTAATGGAAATTAATTATTCTTTCACACTGGCCGTGTGTAGGCTAAATTGTGGAAACGTAGAGTCAGACTGAAAAATTCAATGCCATTGCCGGGATTTGAACCACGGATCTTCTGGTTTCCGTCCAGCCGCACTACCATTGTGCTACTATGGCCAACGTGCCGATATGACATTAAATTCTCCAACGAGTCAGTTGGAGAATTTAATGTCATATCGGCACGTTGGCCATAGTAGCACAATGGTAGTGCGGCTGGACGGAAACCAGAAGATCCGTGGTTCAAATCCCGGCAATGGCATTGAATTTTTCAGTCTGACTCTACGTTTCCACAATTTAGCCTACACACGGCCAGTGTGAAAGAATAATTAATTTCCATTAATTAACCTAATAGTGGTTAACTATAAAGCCCGGGCCTTAAAGTACTTACATGTAGTAAGTCGCCATTAAGGTAGTTGTCTCATGTGTTTATGAGAACTCCTAAGTGGTTTACCGGGAAAATACGAGTCAGTTGGAGAATTTAATGTCATATCGGCACGTTGGCCATAGTAGCACAATGGTAGTGCGGCTGGACGGAAACCAGAAGATCCGTGGTTCAAATCCCGGCAATGGCATTGAATTTTTCAGTCTGACTCTACGTTTCCACAATTTAGCCTACACACGGCCAGTGTGAAAGAATAATTAATTTCCATTAATTAACCTAATAGTGGTTAACTATAAAGCCCGGGCCTTAAAGTACTTACATGTAGTAAGTCGCCATTAAGGTAGTTGTCTCATGTGTTTATGAGAACTCCTAAGTGGTTTACCGGGAAAATACGAGTCAGTTGGAGAATTTAATGTCATATCGGCACGTTGGCCATAGTAGCACAATGGTAGTGCGGCTGGACGGAAACCAGAAGATCCGTGGTTCAAATCCCGGCAATGGCATTGAATTTTTCAGTCTGACTCTACGTTTCCACAATTTAGCCTACACACGGCCAGGGTGAAAGAATAATTAATTTCCATTAATTAACCTAATAGTGGTTAACTATAAAGCCCGGGCCTTAAAGTACTTACATGTAGTAAGTCGCCATTAAGGTAGTTGTCTCATGTGTTTATGAGAACTCCTAAGTGGTTTACCGGGAAAATACGAGTCAGTTGGAGAATTTAATGTCATATCGGCACGTTGGCCATAGTAGCACAATGGTAGTGCGGCTGGACGGAAACCAGAAGATCCGTGGTTCAAATCCCGGCAATGGCATTGAATTTTTCAGTCTGACTCTACGTTTCCACAATTTAGCCTACACACGGCCAGTGTGAAAGAATAATTAATTTCCATTAATTAACCTAATAGTGGTTAACTATAAAGCCCGGGCCTTAAAGTACTTACATGTAGTAAGTCGCCATTAAGGTAGTTGTCTCATGTGTTTATGAGAACTCCTAAGTGGTTTACCGGGAAAATACGAGTCAGTTGGAGAATTTAATGTCATATCGGCACGTTGGCCATAGTAGCACAATGGTAGTGCGGCTGGACGGAAACCAGAAGATCCGTGGTTCAAATCCCGGCAATGGCATTGAATTTTTCAGTCTGACTCTACGTTTCCACAATTTAGCCTACACACGGCCAGTGTGAAAGAATAATTAATTTCCATTAATTAACCTAATAGTGGTTAACTATAAAGCCCGGGCCTTAAAGTACTTACATGTAGTAAGTCGCCATTAAGGTAGTTGTCTCATGTGTTTATGAGAACTCCTAAGTGGTTTACCGGGAAAATACGAGTCAGTTGGAGAATTTAATGTCATATCGGCACGTTGGCCATAGTAGCACAATGGTAGTGCGGCTGGACGGAAACCAGAAGATCCGTGGTTCAAATCCCGGCAATGGCATTGAATTTTTCAGTCTGACTCTACGTTTCCACAATTTAGCCTACACACGGCCAGTGTGAAAGAATAATTAATTTCCATTAATTAACCTAATAGTGGTTAACTATAAAGCCCGGGCCTTAAAGTACTTACATGTAGTAAGTCGCCATTAAGGTAGTTGTCTCATGTGTTTATGAGAACTCCTAAGTGGTTTACCGGGAAAATACGAGTCAGTTGGAGAATTTAATGTCATATCGGCACGTTGGCCATAGTAGCACAATGGTAGTGCGGCTGGACGGAAACCAGAAGATCCGTGGTTCAAATCCCGGCAATGGCATTGAATTTTTCAGTCTGACTCTACGTTTCCACAATTTAGCCTACACACGGCCAGTGTGAAAGAATAATTAATTTCCATTAATTAACCTAATAGTGGTTAACTATAAAGCCCGGGCCTTAAAGTACTTACATGTAGTAAGTCGCCATTAAGGTAGTTGTCTCATGTGTTTATGAGAACTCCTAAGTGGTTTACCGGGAAAATACGAGTCAGTTGGAGAATTTAATGTCATATCGGCACGTTGGCCATAGTAGCACAATGGTAGTGCGGCTGGACGGAAACCAGAAGATCCGTGGTTCAAATCCCGGCAATGGCATTGAATTTTTCAGTCTGACTCTACGTTTCCACAATTTAGCCTACACACGGCCAGGGTGAAAGAATAATTAATTTCCATTAATTAACCTAATAGTGGTTAACTATAAAGCCCGGGCCTTAAAGTACTTACATGTAGTAAGTCGCCATTAAGGTAGTTGTCTCATGTGTTTATGAGAACTCCTAAGTGGTTTACCGGGAAAATACGAGTCAGTTGGAGAATTTAATGTCATATCGGCACGTTGGCCATAGTAGCACAATGGTAGTGCGGCTGGACGGAAACCAGAAGATCCGTGGTTCAAATCCCGGCAATGGCATTGAATTTTTCAGTCTGACTCTACGTTTCCACAATTTAGCCTACACACGGCCAGTGTGAAAGAATAATTAATTTCCATTAATTAACCTAATAGTGGTTAACTATAAAGCCCGGGCCTTAAAGTACTTACATGTAGTAAGTCGCCATTAAGGTAGTTGTCTCATGTGTTTATGAGAACTCCTAAGTGGTTTACCGGGAAAATACGAGTCAGTTGGAGAATTTAATGTCATATCGGCACGTTGGCCATAGTAGCACAATGGTAGTGCGGCTGGACGGAAACCAGAAGATCCGTGGTTCAAATCCCGGCAATGGCATTGAATTTTTCAGTCTGACTCTACGTTTCCACAATTTAGCCTACACACGGCCAGTGTGAAAGAATAATTAATTTCCATTAATTAACCTAATAGTGGTTAACTATAAAGCCCGGGCCTTAAAGTACTTACATGTAGTAAGTCGCCATTAAGGTAGTTGTCTCATGTGTTTATGAGAACTCCTAAGTGGTTTACCGGGAAAATACGAGTCAGTTGGAGAATTTAATGTCATATCGGCACGTTGGCCATAGTAGCACAATGGTAGTGCGGCTGGACGGAAACCAGAAGATCCGTGGTTCAAATCCCGGCAATGGCATTGAATTTTTCAGTCTGACTCTACGTTTCCACAATTTAGCCTACACACGGCCAGTGTGAAAGAATAATTAATTTCCATTAATTAACCTAATAGTGGTTAACTATAAAGCCCGGGCCTTAAAGTACTTACATGTAGTAAGTCGCCATTAAGGTAGTTGTCTCATGTGTTTATGAGAACTCCTAAGTGGTTTACCGGGAAAATACGAGTCAGTTGGAGAATTTAATGTCATATCGGCACGTTGGCCATAGTAGCACAATGGTAGTGCGGCTGGACGGAAACCAGAAGATCCGTGGTTCAAATCCCGGCAATGGCATTGAATTTTTCAGTCTGACTCTACGTTTCCACAATTTAGCCTACACACGGCCAGTGTGAAAGAAAAATTAATTTCCATTTTTTTTTCATTTACGTTCTCCAACGTTAAGTAATCGTATGATGAATGGAATGATATTCAAATGAGTTCATAGAGCTTAGAGTTACCTGACATTCACCTTTCAGGATAAGGAAAAACCCAGGAGAAAATCCTTATCTAGATAACTCTAGATAACCTGACCGAGATTCGAAATCGACCTCTTGAACGTGAGGCAGACAGCTACCCATATGCTACAGAGGTGGGCCAATAGCCATTATATCCATACCATACGTGCACTCGACCTTAAAATAAATACTTTCTTCAAAATATTAATAAATATAGCTCTGTTGCTCTTCCCATTAAAAATACGTTTTAAAATTCTGATGAGATCAGTAAAATGATGTTTTGGCAAAATAGCAACTATAACTGGCAAACTATTGGCCTGCGCTAGAATAGTGTAAAACGGAAGGAGTGTTCTGCACCCACTAAGAGCCAAGTGATCTAGATTTTTGTTTACGTGTCATAAAGATGGCTAGCTTCTTTACATTACAGCAGTAGCAATTATAAAAGGTATTTACGTTTGATGCTGAACGAGCTGATAATATGTGACTGGTTACAAAAGTGTCATCGGAAGATTCAAATGCAATTGTTAACCAGGTTGCATACACGAACCGTTCGTTTCTTTACTCATGATTAGAAAGCGGATTTGTAGGCACTAAAAATGTGTGAAATAGACAGGTAAAAAGGTACTAAAATGGGCAAAATAGGCATTTTAATGGGCACTAAAAATTTGCTAAGTAAACACTTAGAAATACACAATTTTGGTAAAATGGCTCCTTAAGTGCACTATAAATGCATTATAACAAAATTACAATCATCACGACATATGCTGCAACAAATTCGCTAAACACATACTATTTTTCAGTTCCCTAGGGGAAATAGTCTACATTTATTCCAAATTTCATAAATGGCTCCACAGTAAGTTAAAATAACAGATATTGTGCCATAATTAAAATACATATAAATCCACTTCACTAAGTAAGAGCCATAATGCGCAGGAAGGTGTGAAGTTATTAACTATGTCAAAAAACAAAAACATGGGTTGAGGTGAAACGGGTGGCCGGTGAGGCATTGTATTGACGGCGCCATAAATAAATAAAATAAATAAACTAATGAACGAATGAATAAATTAGATAAATAATAAATAAATAAATAATAAGGCTGTTAAAATATAAATATATGTACCAGTTTCAAAGGATTTAGGTAGTCATATGAATAATCCATCCTATTTTATAATATACTCTACCAAACAGAGTGTACAGGGAAACGGACAGGGAAACGTACAGGTGTAACGAGTACAGTAAAAGTTTGATAATACGTACAACTAATGGAGAATGTGATACGAAGCTTTCGTGTACGATTTCGCGACAGTGATACAGTTATCTTAAGTCCCGTGCTTTACTGCACTCTAACGGATAAAGCGTAAGTTATGCGTCAGAGAAATCTCGACACCACCTCTTCCCATAAGAAGCCGTGTATAACCAGACATCCTAGCCCTTAACACAGGCGCTTATGAGCGTAGATGGTGCCGATCTGGAATCGGCGCCAAGCCTCGGAAAACCAATACAGAGCGCTTGCGTTTAACGCGCCTATTTACACGACGAAACAGATTCTCAGAAACAATCCTTTTTGCGCGATTCCTATACACTTCTCTTTCTTTCGTTTCCATACAGATGGTGCCATGGCACAGCAGCACTACCTCAGAAGCCGCCCCTGGGGTGAAAATTGAAATATCTGAAGCTTTTGTTATATTTGTTTGAAATTTATACTATTTATTTTTGTAATCGATCAAGAATGGAATAATACCAAGCTTCAGCTTTCTAGTTACAATATTTTCTAAGGAATTAACAGTTTATGTTTAAATTAAAGGCGATTTTCAAAATGTTCTACCTATTGTAATTTTAAAAATTAATGCTTGGGGTATAAGTTTCTGCACCCATTTGAACCTATTAACTTGCAGTACCTATGTAAAATATTTGTCTTCGCCATATCAACGAAGGGAAAAAATAATCATACCTATTTAACATTTTTTATTTTCCTAAGCATTTTCAGTAAGAAGTAAACATTATAATCCTTTTCAATACAAATAACAAAAGCACAACAAATGTAAATGGATACACTTAATATGCAGTTGTCCTTAGAGGAATGTTTAGAATTTATTACAGATTAATAGAAAACTGCATCCTGTGGAACATTTTCAAGTTAGGAAAATGTAGAAAATATGGAATCTGAGGAAACTGAGGTTAAAATTACGTAATAGTAGCTACGATACAGGTGTAGGGTTATTTAAATAGTCATGTGACGTTTTCTGTAGTGCCACTAGAAAAAGAAAAAGAAACTTTATATTATTGAAGTATGTCTCTATTAATTTTAAGACAAAAAATACTAAATTTGGGATTGTTGTAAGTTTTGGGCCAATTTGCACAGATGTGTCTCCTTAATAAACTCCTTTTTGTATATCCAATGTGCCACAGTAAGAAATTTCTCTTCCACGAAAGCTTCACGTTGAAACTAACAAATGCAAAATCTGTTGTCACAAATTACAAGCAGAAGAAATTGGCAAAAAAGGCAGTTTTAGGCACTAATAAGCAGAATAGGCACTAACTATAAAATAGGCATTTATAGGCACTATAAAACTAAGAAATTAGGCTAATAATTGTAGGAAATGTGCTTATAACTTAAAAGCCTACGTTTCTGAACAGCAGAATAAAATAGGCAAATAGGACAAAATCCGCCTCCTACTCATGACACATACCACCTTGAAAATGAAAATAAAACGTATTTATGCGATATCCTCCAACTGGTTCAGAAAGTGAAACTGAAACTTCCGTTATCATAAGTCAGCAAACTCTGAAACATTTCTAGGTTGTCTGTTTTATGTTCTCGAAAAATTCTAATATATTTCCACAGGAATTTGTAAGAGAAAACACGCGTTACAAAATGTGTTCCCAAAAACTATTATATATATATATATATATATATATATATATATATATATATATATAACTGGTTTAAATTCATGTAATAAATTCCCCTTCAACCTACGTACCTATATTGTTCATCGGATAATGTATAATCTACAATAATATTGTGGTCGTTTTGATACATTTTTATTTAAAAATAACCTCCAGTAAACCACTTTTAATCTCAGAGATAACATCAGGTAATTCCGCCTTTCTTGTTCTCCTCTATGCGTCACGTGATAACTCTTCAGGAAAAAATAGGGGCACCAGATATTATTTGTTTTTACGGACGAATACGATTGTTTTCCATTTGATCCAGTCAGAGCTTTAACGTTTCTAACAGACATCCATCATCATTTGATACACGCTCGTTCTTGATACAACACCGGAATGCAACCTTTAAGCTCTTCTGGAATACTGAAATAAGTTTCCATGCACCTTGTAGATCACCAAATGTTTCCTTTTGACTAGTGTTGCCAAGCAAAGTTAACAGAAGTGTCAGTGTCAGTTAAAGCTATAACATCAGGGTATTTTCGTATCCTGTTGACATGTCGTACCTATGCTACAGTTCCGTCACTGTCAGCGGCTGATGCAGTTCGGTGTTGTTGCAAGATGAGACATACCAAATGTCGGTGGATGATCCAGGAACAGAAGGTGTTAACTTTATTTTCTGTTGACATACCCTACAAAAACGATGCTCCAGATGCTCTTTATCACTGTCAGTGGTTGACTCGTCTGTGGAACCCTTTAATGCTCAACATGTGGCACTGGAGGGTGAATGAGGTGTTCTTTCATTTCTTCTGGAATTCGTTTGTACTCCGAAGAAAAAAATGGATGATCGTAGACTTGTATCCCTAAGAAGCATAACGTTGACATAGTTTAGATTCACAAGAAATTGAATTGAAATGACGCAAGGGGTTAGTTTTGGCTGTAATAATGTCGTTTACCGTTTCAGGGTTTCATTGCAACATCAGCTTGAAATTATAAACGAAGGAATAATAGAAACGAATAACAAAGAAATTGTGTATCGATATTATCTATTTGAACAAAACTTATGAAACATCCAGTTTTAGTACCAAAGATATTTTTTAAACAAAACCGTCTATATCGATTTTAGTTTTGCAGGAATGCGTAAATATGGAATTGATCAATACTATAATATAGGTATAAATGTGTGTCAAAAGACCAGAATTTTGATGTGGAAGGTTTCTTACCGATTGCAGACTCCAGTGATCAGATAAGATATCTAAAGAAGCATGTGTCGAATACCTGTTACTCTTTGAATATTCGGCATGAAGAAAAACGTGGACCCGTAGAATATGAATTCGGAGTCATTTAACATAAAAGAATAATTTGGATGTAGTTTCCAAGCAACTAACTGCATATGTATTGTATTTCCTTTTATAGTAAACGCATATTGCTTATCGACCCGAAACTGCCGTCTTGAGGTTTTAACACGTGTGGAGCCTTGTAACGAGACATGCCATCCTCTACAGTCTTTATTATCAAGGTTGTGTGCACATAGGCTATATGTTTTAGTTCTTGGGACCTTAATGGATAAATTTTGAGTGTGGGGTTACACTTTTAGTAAAATGATGTGTTGTTTTGATAAGTTATCCCATTCTAACATTGGTGTTTGGACTATCTCCCTCTCACACAAACTTTATTTAGTTGATTTATTTAATTTATTTACTTTAAGTCAGCAGTTTTGCATGATTTTGTTTATTTTATTGGTATTTAGCATAGCAGCGTTTAAAGCCTGAAACATTTGAATGAAATTAAATACATGTCAGCATGCTTCGCTGAACTTAACTAAGTAGCTGTATAAATGCCAAGCTCTTACAATACGAGAGTCGTTGTAAATATTGCTATTTTTAGATTTAGTCTCTCAAAATGTTACTAAATTAATTATGCACACACGCCGCCACCTCCTTACATTATCAAGGATTCGTACACGGATCATCAGTTTTATTGCTATGCTTATTAATACAAATGTTCAACAATGCTTAATTCGCAACAAATCTAGGCATTTACATTAATTTACTTAAAAAGGAGCAGCAACAAATAGACATTGATTCTTGTTGTCCTTGAACTATTTTGACTACAGGATGCCTTTTGTCTGGTTGCAACTCAAAATTTCCCTCTTGTTATTCAGATAAAAACCGATATTATTTTAATTCCAAAAGTAAAGTGACTGAATATGAAAATAATACAAATATGACGCTTACATTTTAAAATTATTAGACATTTAGCCATGTTCTGCAAAGATTTGAAAGTAATTCTCAAAAATGCAGTCGTGGGGTATGAGTTAAAAAAAAAAAAAACTAAAAAAAACTGGTCGGCGATGCATCGTTATAAGGTGAAATATTTATGATGGCTGCAGAAATAATTAAATTTGAGCTTTGCTTGTTAGTGCTTGCTTATTAACGAAGTTAACATTATTTATGGTGGCGAGTACAAAGAGAGTGTACATTAGGTGTGAAATTTGGTTGGTCCTGCTATTATTCACGGTTGGTATGGCGGCGGAGGCGGCGTGTGTACATAAACATAACACAATCTAAAGTAAATCCTTGTGTTCCAGATTTCTACACAACAATAAGCTTCAGCGCATTCCAGGAGGAGCTTTCAAGAACTTGGAGTCCCTGAAGCGTCTGTAAGTTTTTATCTATATGAACAAACCTTATCACTTCTGCTGTTACCTTTCTCATTCTCCTTTTGGGACTTATGGCAGCACCATCCCTTGAGGTTTAAATAGCCTTTGATCAAGAATGAGGTTAGAAACCCCAGTAAGAATTATAAATTATAGTAGGGCTCGGAAGTAGAGGAAAGCTGTGCTTCTTTCCGAATGTCTGAAGACGAAATTCAACTCTTGTTGTTCATTTTGGGCCAGTAGGTCAGGAAATAGCTTTATTTTGTCATTTTTCAGGTCTTTTCGCCTTCTTTTGTTTATATTTAACTACTCTTTCTTAATTCTAAAAGGCAACAACGATTTATTCAATTAGCGTAACATGTGACTAAGAAAAAGATTTTATTAGCAGTTTTTCGTACGACATGTTTCATATCGTAGAACTATATAGATTATAAGCAGAAGTGTTGTAACATTATCACAAAGAATAAATTTTTTTATCATTTGACAAACCAAGTGCACCAATTTCTCACTACAATGTGTATGTGTGTGTGTGTGTGTGTGTGTGTGTGTGTGTGTGTGTGTGTGTGTGTTTGTGTTTGTTTTACATATGTAAAGTCCATAAGTAACACAATTTAGGGAAAAGTGACACATTCTTTGTTAATAATAGCTGATGTAATAATGCTAATGCTTAATGTCAATTGTTATATTTGTTATTTAAATAGAATTAAACCGAAAATTAGTCCACTGAATCACAATTTTAGGGTTTTTCACCGTTATTGCATCTTTTTTAGTTTATGATTAGGTCTCTTTGTGCGTATTTTTAGGCAAACTACAGATGTTCAACTTCCCAGCCATACTCATTACTAACAATTAATAAGGTATTCTTAAGAGATTTCATTAAACACAGATTTGCAGGTGTTCCAGACTTTCAATGTAAATTGACCATTAAAATACGGGCTATTATTTTTGGATTATTTTTATTAGTCTTAAGAGAACGATTTTATGACGTTTTATAAAGCACTCCTAAAAATTACATACGATAATTGTATGAATGTGATAGCAGAATTTCCATTGCGTTCATTAGTTCTCTGAGAGAATTTTCTATCCATTGCTTTCAGAAGGCTTGAAAATGTGTAATGGAATATAGGCCGTTTGGTATTCAGCTTGTTGCAAATGAGACGAAACTGTAAATTGGACAAATACCGATACGATATTTTCAGTTAATGTTTGTATTTGACTCTGATTTAGCGCTTTTAGAGGCTCATGTAGTGAACGAGCATATTCTTCTCCAGAAATAATTAATCTGATCGTCCATCGCCTCTCACATGAGTAAGGTATAATACGAATAAAATTAAATAAACACTTTTAAAAATTGCTTGGACAGGTTAAATGTAACATTTTGAAAGGAAGGGTTAAAAAAGAGAAGAAAATTGAATCAGGTGATCCACGGAGGCGGGCTGGTACGTATGTTACATGAACTCTTATAACAGGTCTGGTTCTATGAGAAAATCTCCTATTTAGGGCGTAAAATTCCTTAATATGGTTTCCTTTGGAAGGGAAGGAAAGCCGGTATCGTAGATGTATGGCACGAACAAAATCAAGTAGTTTATTAATAATAACTAAACACTAGTAACACAACTTCACTATTTACTTATTTAAATCCTGGGACCGGTTTCAAAGCAAAACATCTGCTTCATCCTCAACCACTCAGCTGTTAGCAACTTCAGTTTTTTACATAAAAATCAAGTAGTGTTTATACTCAATGTACGGAATGCAATACTTAGAACTATTAGTATGCTTACATAAAACTCCAATTCCATTGCATATCACTGCCAGCAAATTATCTTTTCATCGAGATACTGCTGCTATTATCTCAATTTCTATCGGTTAACAGGATAGTTTAATTTTAATAAAAGGCTACTCAGATTTTGTGAAAATGTTAGCTATTACTAAGCATGACTAACACTTTACTTCTTTCTACATACCTTTCTTTAAGTTTCAAACTCCTTTTGTTTATTTAAAATCAGAGGGGAGGTAGTACTACATGGCAATGTGAGGAAGCGTATCGGGAAAAATTCGCAATGCAGAGATAGCTTATCGCACATACACGGCGAGTCCAGTGTATGTATAGTCTGTTCAGATATAATCATGTCTTTTGAACAGTAATGCGTCATACATCGGCATATCATATAGGCACATGCAGCTTCCAGTCGCTCTGTTTGTACTGTACATCACTTAGTAATATTTCACTCTCCTAATGTAAGCGCATCGCAGTGTTCAGAAGATAACACTTCACCCGTAGGCTCCTATATCTGTAATATTTACAGTCCCTCAGTGTTAACACGTGTTTGTTAATATTAAAAAAACAGGTTCATGAACTGCAAGAATATTAATGTAACTTCGGTTTCAGAATAATCCATAATTTCAGTGGCAAAATTAATTGAAACGCACTCAACAGACACTTTGAGTGCATTGACAGAAGTTGCATGAATTTCTCGGTATCTCACAGTTTGCTGAATTTTTGTTCTTTTTAAAGTTTATTTACTAGCCACCTACTACAAGTTTTGTTAGTGAGTTATGCATGTCATTCTAAACGTTAGAGGCTCTGTAAAATGAATAGTTAATATTTACATAAATTTTGGGGTTCACTTTTTAAGTGCAAGTTAAATTAACAATTTCAAAATATTAAGATTGTATTAGATTATATAAATAAATGCTTTTTAATGTAGTGTTCTCGATACTATTGTGGTTCTAGGATCCTTATTCTTGGGATTTAATAGTTTGTCGTGACGTTGCCTAAGTTAGAAGAACTAAATTCGCACGACTTTGCCATCCCCATTCAGTTTAGTACAGCTTGTGTAAAACGTCATCGTGGCCCACACCCTTCCACAAGCAAGATGCACTGACTTGTACAAGAGAAGTGGAGGTCCTACTGTGAGTGTTATATAGTTCTGGTAACACCTCGTTTCACCTCTCTTGCACATATAGAGTGCCATAACATTTTACACAAGCTGAAATGCTTCTTTGGAATAGAATTCATGGTTTCCTCTTTTATCCATGGGTTACTGTTGATTACTTTGACATTTAATTGGTGTTATTTTAATTATAGATGATTATTAATCATCTCATCATTGTACACTGCAATTCATTACATTTGTGAGGAATAATGAAAGTAAATTGATACAATAAGATTCCTCTGCTATTTCCGAGCCATGTATTGTAAGTTTCTCTTTGTGTGCATGTGGTGTGAAGACGACTGGACAGCAACGCTCTCATCTGTGACTGTGAGATGATGTGGTTGGTAAGGATGCTGCAGGACAAACTGAAAGGAACACAAGCAGCAGCAACGTGTCAGTACCCACTGGCTATGCAGGGTAAATCTCTGGCCGCTATGTCTGAGCACGACTTCCACTGCAGTAAGTAGCCCTGGCCTGTTGACAGTATGCTCCCGATTATTCCCTAACACCTCCCCCCTCAAGATATTGTACATATACATATTATTGTTCTCCAGCAAACAGTAATAAACGTGTAACAGTAGGTAAGTGCCATTTCCATTGTTTAAACGACCACCGCGTGACAACAGAGTACCGCTTCCATTAGTATCACTAGACTGTTATTAACAAGGTAAGTTTTTGTGAAATTATTCAACATGTAAGGTCAACAAGGCACGTTTAAAGACATATCTTAAAGAGATAGGGAAAGAAACGAAGAGAAATGAGCTTACATTAAAGCACAAAGTAGAATTAATTTAAAGATTTGAGAAGGGGGTAACTGTTGCAAAACTAAGTGCTGATTATGGAATGCTGACTGTTTGAAGTTCTGTCTCCTTCTCTCAAAAGCAGACCAACATTATGAATAACATTTTAATAAATAAACAGACCTATATTAAGTTTTCACAGCAGTTGAATAAATCTTTGTACACATGTTTGAAAATAAGTTTTTAAAGTAATTTCCTATTTACTTAATAATGCATTAAATTACGGATTTCTTGATTATTCGTGCATCTTCTACTCCACATTACCCCCAAATAATCTATAGTATGCTCTATGTGTAAAACGCACACAGGATGGATAATGACTCCCATTTTGTTGATTAAACTTGAAGAACCCACCCCCATATTGTTTAGATCTTGAAAGTGAGGAATTTTTTGTCAACAAAATGCACAGAAAGGATGCAATTGCTGAATCAGCTTGTATTTAAAAGTTGCATCATTGTTGGTAAACTTTACAGAGCTTCACATTCACCCTTAATTAGTTCCTTTCTGTTATTTTATCATAAAACTCGCGCCACCTCATGCTTGTACAGGGCAACCTTTCGTCTGATTACCACGGTATAAGATACGCATATTTTTTCTTATGGTAAATTAAAGCTTTTCGGAAGCATATCTTAATGTAAAATGTTGTCTCTAGTTGCAAAAAGAGGAGTTTTTTTCACGCACCTTTTCTCCTTTTTTGGAGCCTTTATCCCTTTTCCCACAACCATGTCCATGACCTCCTTTTTATTTTAAATTTTATCTATGTTATTCTCTGTGATTTCTACTTAATTCAAAATATTTAACTATCAATTAACGTATTTTCAGTTTGGTGTGAACACGCAATAGTAAGCCAACCACTTGCAGTAAACTGCGCGCAACAATGTGCTGACCTGCAGCAATGTAAGAATTGTGTGTACGACGAATCCTATTTCTCTAGCTTTGCCGCTATGTAGTAGCCCACAATAATGCAATTCAGAATGATTGTGTATCACTTTATCCTCTCAAGTGACCAGAATCAGTAGCCTACATGTGTGTTTCTTACTGTAACGAACGTCATCTGTTGTGTGGAGGTATAAGCCAAGGTTTTGCAGTAACCTCATGCGCGTATTTCGAGAAGTGAGATTGGATTCTGCTCGAAGCTACTAGAAATCGCTGAGACTGCAGTTCCAGCGAATGGGAACACTTTGTAATTTTTGCGGTCTTAAAGAAGAGTGTGGACAGCTAGTCAGTGAGTGTTGAAGCAATTGTCGATGCTGTAACGTTAAACAAAGTTTGGTTTTAGGAACTAGTGTAGTCCTTTTTTTTTTTTTTTTTTTTTTTTTTTTTTTTTTTTTTTTTTTTTTTTTTTATTTTTGGCCTTCGGTAAAATCCCATATGGCCATCGTAGGGAAAAATAAGAAAAATAATGTAAGGAAGTTTAAGAGGATGGGAGGAGACTAGATCTGTAGATCACTTTCTTTAAGAAATTGTAGAAGAGCTTGGTATACAGGTTTGTTGCATAACTGTAATATGGTGTTGACGCTAGCGGGAAAAGGAACAGACTGCTGAAGTAGGCGGCGGAGGAAGGAAGAACGGTGGGCTCGGTAGCGAGAGCAACTGAACAGGAGATGATTGAGGTCAGCGGTTTCGCCTGGGTCATCAGGACATACAGGGGAATCGATGAGACGTAGTCGGTGTAGATGCGCAGGGTAACATCCATGTCCAAGTCGCATTCTAATGATGGAGGTGAGATGTCGACGTGCAATCCTGAAGCTGGAGAACCAAGGGGTCGTGGATAGATGCGTCTGAACGGCGGCGTGGTGTTTGCCTTTGATGGACTGCGAACGAATCCAGGCGTCATTCCAGCGACAATAGGCGTCACGATGAAGGACCGGGAAGAAATCCGTGTAGGGCAGTTGGATGCCTTGGAAGGTGCCTTGGGTGAGTCCCTCTTTTGCCAGGCGATCGGCGACTTCATTGTATCGAATTCCGACATGTCCTCTGATCCAAAGGAAGTGAATTTGATGTCCAGCTATGGTAGCGTTGTTCACCAACGTCAGTATCTCGTAAAGATAACAGTGCATATCTCTCGTCCAGCGGGGAGATGAGAGTCTCTGCAGCACACTCTGCGCATCGGTTAAGATCAGCAGTTTGGGGAAGCCCTGAGAAATCCCATATTGCAAAGCGTCACGAATGGCCAAAACCTCTGCAGTGTAGCTGGAAGCCTCCATAGGTAGGCGGTATCGAGCCAGGGCATTAGTAGAAGGACAGACGTATGCGTAACCTACTCCATCAGCAGATTTAGAACCGTCAGTGTAAATCGTGGTGAAATCTGGCCATGTAATCTGCAAGAAATGAGAGAGGGTGACGTTCACGTCTGGGGTCCGAATGATGTGATCAGGAAGATAATGTACCGAAACATTCAAGAAGTGTAAGTCATATGGATATTGAAACCCCGGAAGAGAGGGACTTTTCAAAATTAAGGGAAAAGCGTGGTATAGAGACCGAAAACCCAGTAAGAGTAAGGGCAATCGTCGTACAGCTGGAAAATCCACGTTGAGATAATTAGCAGCAAGATACTGCAACGTCCGCAATACTGGGTGGGTATCCACGGAGAAAACTCGCAATAGAAAGCGCTGTGTTAAGAGCTGTCGTCGTATCTCCAATGGTGGTTCTGAGGCCTCAACCAAAAGTGCATTCGTCGGTGTAGAAAGCATAGCACCCAGGCAAAATCTAAGAGCACGGTACTGAGCGATATCCAACTTGCGCAAGACCGATGTGGAAGCAGAGCCAAAGAAGATACAGCCATAGTCCAGCACCGACCGAATTAGGGAACGATATAGCAGAAGTAATATGGAAGCGTCCCCACCCCAACATGAATGAGCGATACTGCGTAGAACATTAAGAGTTGCACCAATCTTGGAGATGAGATGCTGTATGTGACGACTCCATGAAAGGCGACTATCCAAATAGATACCCAAAAATTTTGCGGAAGATGCAAGGGTAAAAGTAAAAGGTCCCAAGCGGATAACGCCATCAGGAAATGTCCGTCGTTTCCTAGTAAACACTACGACTGTAGACTTGGAAGGTGAAAGATGTAATCCGTGTTCAGAGGCCCAGGTTGATAAATCGGTGGCTGCATCACTAAGCCACAGACGAGTAATCCAAAAACTAGAGGACCGAGCGTACAAACAGATATCATCAGCGTACTGGAGAACTCGAATGTGAGGACTAAATAGAGAGTCTAAATCCGACGTATAAAGTGCATAAAGAAGAGGACTCAAAATCGCTCCCTGGGGCAATCCTCGAACTACTATTCTAGGGCCGAAGAAGGAGTTATCAGGAGAACGGATATAGATGAGGCGATGTCGGAGAAGATTATAAATGCCAGAGCAGTACCGAGGAGGAAGACCTAGTGCTTGCAGCTTCCCAAGCAAAACTGGCAGTAAAACACTGTCGTAGGCGCCGGAGATGTCCAAAAAGATGGCTGTCAGATATCCTTGTTCCAAATAGGTACGCTCGATGTCAGTAGTCAGGATGCTGAGACTATCCAAAGTACTCCGGGTTTTGCGGAAACCATATTGGGACATGGGTAATAATCTCCGGGATTCCAGCCACCATTCAAGTCGTTGTTTAAGCAAGCGTTCAAAGGTCTTGGCGATACAGGAAGACAAAGCGATCGGGCGATAAGAGGTACCAAAGCTAGGGTCCTTCCCCGGCTTCAAGATAGGTACAATGATCTGTGTAGTCCAACTCTCGGGGAAGACGCCGGAGGCCCAAAGGTCGTTGAATAGCACCAAAAGGATCATCTTCGCACGAGGAGGAAGGTGGGTGAGCATGCTATAGGATATTTGATCATAACCCGGAGCTGAATTCGACGACGACTTCAGTACACTTTGGAGTTCAGACATGGAAAATGCTGACATCAAAGTGTGGTGCGAGTCCCCGGAAGAAGAGAGACCAGTAGGTGCTGGTGGTGATGTCACGGATGGCGGAGCAATGTGATCTGCAAACTCAGCGATCCAATCCCTCAGAGGGCGGGTAGGAACTGGCTTCTTCCTCAATTTGTTAATAAACCCCCAAATCTGAGAAAGTGGGGTGGTGTTAGAGAGTTTGGCACAAAAGGTCTTCCAGCACTCCTTTTTGCACTGTCGTAAAAAACGTTTGGCCTCAGCTGCGGCCCGTTTATAGGCCAGAAAATTGTCCCATGTAGAGTTGTGCCGGTAGGTACTGAGCGCCAATTTCCTCTTCGCAACATAACGACTGCATTCTGCATTCCACCAAGGAGATGGTACACCACGGGACGTAAGAACTGGCCGTTTCTCTGGGATGGAAAGCAAAGCAGCACTATTGATACACTGTAGAAAGGTGTCGTAACGCACCAACGGAGGACGATCATTGGGAATCTCAGAAACGGTGGCTTCGAGAATACGTTCGTACTTGACCCAATTGGCACGCCGTAAGTTCCATCTGGTCAAAGGCTGGTGGGCCACAGAAAAGTGCGGAAGAATAGTCGAAATCTCCAGCGGGAAATGATCGGAGCCCATTGTAAAGGGAAGAACCCTCCATTGGAGTTCAGAAGATAGGGAAGGGGAGCAGAGCGTCAAGTCAATCGCTGACGGTCGGTGTCCGGGCCGAGTGAGCAGGGTGGAAGACCCATCGTTGAGAAGAACCAAACCAGAGTCCTCGATGAAGTCCAAAAGCGTTCTGCCAGCAGCGTCGGTCAGGTCACAACCCCATGTGGTATTATGAGCATTAAAATCTCCGCCGAGTAAAATGGGAGTTGGTAACTGGCGCAGGAAATGATACCATTCTCGACTGGTGATGATCTTTCTAGGGGAACAGTACAATGAGACAACTGTGACCTCTCGTTGACAAAGCAGAGTCCTCACCGCCACGGCTTCAAAAGAATGTATTTGGCTGTGGTCTATCTGAATGGTGTAATGTGGAATAGCAGAGTGTACCAGAATTGCAACTCCTCCCCATCCGTCCGTCCTATCCTTGGTGTAGAGGCAGAAAGAAGGTATGCGAAGAGACGTATTCGGAGTCAACCAAGTTTCAGACAGCAGGGCGATGCAGACGTGGCGTACAAAGAGTTCTTGCACAAGAGAGTCATAATTAGCTCGAAGAGAACGACAATTCCATTGCAACAGGGTTGAAGCCATGCTGTAATGTTGGGTTGTCATCGTTGGTTTATGAGCTTTGTAATAAGCTGGTAAGGAAGTCGCGGAGAAGTTCAAGTTGAACAGGGGCCGTTGAGGAAGGAGAAAAAGCAGATAATACAGGAACTATGAGCTGTAGTAGTTGCTCCACAAGCTGCAAACTAGTGGGAGCAGACGGCGATGAAGGACCCGCCCAAGATGGCGGATAAGGATTATGAGTTATTGGAGATACAGGTACTCGTTGTGGAATATACAGAGTGGAATGAACTGGGGGAAAATGCGGAACTCGGTCCGGGGGAGGTCGTGTTGAGACACGAGGCACCGAAACAGCAGGTGAAGTCGGAGTGGCGAGGGCAACGGCCGGTTGGATTCCTGGTGAAGGTGCTGGTCGAGGAGTGTAGGAAGGCGGCGGAAGAGTACTGGCTGACTTTGTAGGAGATATTGCTCCAGGGAGAGGAGGGAAAGACCGTGTATCAGTCATCGAGAGGGCTCCATTAATGGCCTGTGAGTAAGTTGGACGAGATGGCTGAGGCGAGCAAGGGGCATCTGCTCGAGCAGCTGCCACCCGTGCCTCCCGGTATTGATGGTATGCTGGGCATTTTCTATCTGTTGCCAGGTGAGCTCCCTGACAGTGAATGCAGCAAGGACCTGAGGTAGAGGTGCAGTCTTCTAAGAAATGGGGTCCAGCACATTTACCGCATCTAGCCGCACTCCGACACTGATGCGAGCGATGGCCGAAGCGTAAACACTTAGTGCAGATGTAGACTGGAGGATCACGAGGTTCCACCGGGCATCGCGTTCCAAAGATGACTACATGAGTCGGCAACACTTGAGAGCGGAAGGTAATCTTACACACAGGAATGGGGACCCGTACTGCAGGGTCGCTAGTGGGTCGAGAAAAACGCTGGACAGAAATAACAGGGTAGGCACTCTCTAGAAACTCAGCAATTTCTTCTTCTGAGAGACTGGTGTCCACGTTGCGAATAACACCCTGTTTGTGTATCAGAAAATTGGGAATGTAAACTTCCAAAGATGTTCCAGTAAATGCCGGTGATTCTACTATAGTGTTAGCGGCCTCTGCCGATGCTGCCTCAATTTTGAGTCGGTTTTTTCCTGCTGAGGTAATATGCACAATTGCAGGTCGGATTGTCGGGTTGTGACGAAATAGCAGTTTACCCACACTCATGGGGTGTAGCTTACCCACATTCTTATCCAAACTTTCAATAAACACATAAAAAGGTCCGGGATCTGCGTTGTTATAACGATTGGAATGGCTACGTGGTGTAGAGACGCCAGGTGTAGAGGGTGTTGTTGTAGGACGTGACGTGGAAGGAGGAGATAGTGTAGAAGGTCTCGTCGTCGAAGACTGAAGAGGGCCGACGTCCGAGGTGTCTGCTGGCAAGTTCCCATTTGGTACACAATCATTCGAGTCAAAATCCATGTTGGAGTCTAATGGCGCAACGGATTCTCCTGAAGTCCGCTGCCGCTTAGAAGCACGTTCGTCATTTTCACTAGTAGCAGAAGTCGTAGGACGGAGTGAAGTTTGGACTGGTTCACAGTGAAGAGTCGGTAGACATTGCTGCAGAGAAGTGGAAGCAGAAAGTTGTTCTTCTTGCTGGTAACATGTCTGCATTGCGGAGTAGATTAGCTGCCCCGTATCAGGGGGGTCAGCCATAGTACACTAAATATTAACACTTCACGAGTAGAAAGTACGCACGTGAAAACACAAAGAAATTTGATGTAGAATTAGGCCGGCAATTTGCCCCGTTCTACTAACGCCGCCTCTCGCGCCGGAAAGATAAACAAGTCGTCACGGTGTTGCGATGTTACCTGCTCCGCTGTCAGACAGCAACTGGTGTAGTCCTTTGTTACATTATTAAACGAGTGTATTACCAAATGTTATCATGCCAAAGATGTCCAGTGCCTGATTTGTTGATCTCGCTCAGAAATTCAAACAAGATTCCATAGACACCCATGTAGAATACGGCCTACAATATGTTTAATCAGCAAGACACTCTCTGTGAAAGCCTCAGCTTATATGTACTTAGTTATGCTAGACTACTTGCGATTTAGGAATTTGCGCAACAAAACTTTTTGGCGCGGAGGCTTTTCGCTGATTTTACTTAATTTTGTTCATTTTTTAAATTTAAAAAGGTTTTTGAAGGTGATCCAAATTTTAAATCATTTCAATTCTATTATTTCTAATTCTATCTATTCTTATTTATAATCAGGCTTGCAATGTAAAACATCTTCCTGTATACAAACTTAAATATTTTATCCTATTCCTCCACTTTTCTCTATCCTCCCAATCTAATTCCTCCAGGCCTAATTCCCTCATTCCCGTTTCAATATTCCCCATTCATTTAAGACTAGGTCGACCACGTCTTCCTCTTCCAGGTGGATTCCATTCCAAAACTTTGGATCCAGGAATTTTGATAGTTCAAAAAAAGCCAAGTAGGTCCCATCAAACAACATATTTCCAGCTCTCAGGATCAAATCAACAAGATTCTTCAAAAAAAAAAAAAAAAAAAAAAAAAAAAAAAAAAAATCGCGGTAACATCTATTACGAAATGCGTTTCAACATGGTTGTTCAAAAAACCAAAATTTGAAAGAATTCAAAACTTTGCAGCTCTTACACAAACAGAAACTCTACTCAATAAGGTAAACCACTTTCAGGAGATTTCTTTAGTGCTCAGGAAGATATCTATGTTCGATGACAGTACTTGAAGAAAAAACTACATGAAGCCTGTTTACCAAGAAACCATACAAAGAATCATGGAGAAAGTGTGATTGCGATGTGGGAGTCATTCTGAAGAAGCAACGGTTTGGTGAAAATGAAGGTATACATCTTAATTGTCATGGCATAAGCACATATACATTAAAGGCATCTGTCAAAAGATGACATATAAAAAAATTAATTGAAGTCAAAGAATGTTTGTGTGCAAGGAATTCAATGAAAATACTTGTTCTATTCCGAAAAGTAACCAGCTTTTATCAAACTTGACGAGTTTTCATTTTTTAATTACGATGTTCGTAGAAAGGCTCATGTAAGTAAATATTTTTCTATGAATGCGTTTTTACTTTCTCTACCATTTGCATATTGTAGGTGAAAGAAGTGAATTCCATAAAAAAATCTATTATTGACATGTTAATGGACATACATGTTTTGACATCATGTGAGTCAAACAAAATTTTTGTTGCACTTTTTTTGGAAAATTTCCTTTAGATATTTGTGTATGTATTTTTGTACTTTTTCCTTTTCTTTTATTCTTCCACATTACACGTTACAATATGTAATACTTCATGTTTATTTTGGCTTCGTACCATGGAGCTTTGCATATTAACTTAACATCAGACATTAATAAGTGTTACATATGTATGTATCTATGACAAGCTTCGAGGGAAAATTAGCACCTCGAACTGTAAATCTTCCATGTCGTATGTCCCTGATGAAGGAAGGGATGAGCACACTAAAGATGACCAGAGCGAGAACAGGCGACAGAAGGAGGGTCCCTAATAGCTATATATTTAAAAACACATTGGCAGCTAATACGAACGACTCTCCTCTCACCATGTTGGCATAGATCCTGAAGGAGTTGGAACCTGAAGAATGAGGACTTACAGAGAGTAAATCCCTTGTCATGCAACGCTCTCGCCCAATCAGGATGAAAGGGGAAATGAATGGAGTAGCAGGAAATTCGGGGATGTAATTACCCTTCCCAGCATTTGATTAGCGATAATCCATGGGTCATGAAGGTTTGGCTGTAGGAGTAGAACCCATAACCTCCCGAATGAGGGCCACAAACGCTACGTTTTGAGCCACGCCATGAATTTATTGCGACTTCAGTTTATGTGTGTATTGCTTCCCTTTGGTTACTTACTTCTATAATTTGCATAATTTCAATATTTTCCAGTACCTTCAAAATTCCAAATTGTTCACCTTGGTTGTTAAAGTGCTGCTTGTGTAAATTGTACCTTATCTGATTTGGAAGTCTAGTGATCCCAGTGTCCCAAGCCAAATCTCTCGATTGGATTCCTCTAAGGGGTGAGAGAGCTGATGCCAAACGCCCAAACAACTTAAGTCCACAACCGTGTTTGACCATACACCTTTCTTCCCTGAACCCAAGTCTAATGGATACCACTGCGCGGAGAAGCGTGACTGGATAACGCGTAAGTACCAGCTCCTGGTTATCATGTAGGAAGGTGTTCGTATCCGCTGTTAAAGGTCAGTCCTGGGGAGGGGCCATTGCATGAGCTGATATACTTCTGAAGGCGCTTGGGTCCCTCTGTCTTTACATTGGGAGGCGAGACCCGAGGTGAGCAAGGTCCAGGCCAGCACTCGCACCTAAACCGGGGTGGCGCCCAGGATATAAGCACGCTATCGGGACTTGTACCATAGTGGAGGATCATACCTCTATGGTAACAAATCCATAAAACATCAAAAAAAGATAATAGTACGTGCTAGGGTTCCCGGGTTCGATTCCCGGCGGTGGCGGTGAGGGTGGTGATTTTTCTCCGACCAAGATAATTCCCCATCTTCCCCAGAGTCTGGAAGTATGAATGAGAGTGTGAATGTGTGCGTGATCTAATGATTAAAAACCAAAGATGACGAGTTAACACCTTCAGTATGTTCCAAAGGAGAACGGCCGCCGATATGACCATAGCAGTTAAAGGCGGTGTATAAATGGAACAGGGGGAAAAAAAGATAATAGTAAAGGAAGTAGCTAAGCGTGTTGGTCCTCGCTAGTAAGTAGTAAGAAGAACAGATGAAGATAACTTCTCATCAGTGAATCCATTTATTATATAAGAGGGTCTCGATAAAATAGCTGGTGCAGTAAAGTCCTGCATAAAGTCTAGAAATCCCACACTCCTGGTTAAAGCGCGTGCTATCTCCCAGGCAGTAGCAATATTGAAAACCATTATTCTTGGCAGTTATCTGGTGAGCGTTACGGTTCATATGACCCTGAACTATTCGCACGGTGAGGTAAACACCCGTGAATTCGACGGTATGTCCAACGAGGAGATTCAGGAGAACCTTAAAGACTAAAGTGTAACGGCAGTGTACCATGTTCAACGCAGAGTGCGAGGGGAATTGGTCCCTAATTGCACCCTGTTTCTGACTTTTGATCGGGTAGATCTCCCACAAAGTATAAGGGCAGGGTATGAAGCAATTGAAGTTAGTCCATACATATCGAACCCCCTGAGACGCTATGTCAGCCCTTTGGTTACACAAGGGACTTCTCTATTAGTGTAGCTACACGTGTCAGCTATGGAGGCATCTTGCATGAAGATGCATGTACATAACTCCAGCTTGCGTTAATTGTAGCGTGAATGTCTATCGATTTCACGAGAATGTCGCCGTTATATAGAAGAGCGCGATCCAAGAGATCCGAGTTAGAGAAAGGGTATCCTCCTCGAAAGCCCGGAAACTTCTTCGTATCCACAAGTCTTCGGTTTCAAGTCCCCATGCCTACAGCTCTGTGGCGGCTACACGGTCACCAAGACGGGAACGCTAACTTGCGATACCAATGTGGCCACCATTTCAGAGAAAGTTCTTGTGCCTAGATCACGACCAAAGAATTTTCAATCAGCACGTACACTTCATCCATGCCAGCTAAGACTATTGCCAATAAGAACACTTAAGTTATGTCATCTAAGAAACAGTCAAAGTTAAGGAATTAGACCAGCCTGCCTGTTATATACTAAACACCAGTAAAAACATTCGTTGATCTCTATGACCAATGGTTTCGAGACTCTCGAACCGAAATTTTCTATCTGTAAAAGGGCATCTTCCCTAGTGGGCATGGAGCAGGAAGATCCTGACCATGCTTCCAGAATGGCAGCGAAGATAAGGTGTTATAAACCTGCCAAAAAGAGTGTTAGCCCACCACCCAAGAAAAAGGGAAAATTGATTCAACCCCCGCTGAAATCAACGTTACGTTGGAGATCCATCCCGTTTTGCTTATATTGCTGCAATGGGACATACGAGGAATTACGAGTACGAAATATGAGCACATCGAGAATATGAAATACAAGAATACGAAATACGAGCACATCTGCCAGAACTTGAACTTTCGCTCAATAACAACAGCTATGTCCAAAAGACAGTTTTAAAATCAGACGGTATTCTTCACTGAGGTGCGATATTGCACCAGAAGAGGGTATTACTGCCCACGGGGGCACTATGTTGCTCCTCAGGGATGATATATTTGTAGTCTCTATATCGTTACAGTCTAACATCCAGTCAATACTGTAAGTATTAAAGTGCTATCAATCCAGTTTTCCATTTGCAATGTATATCTACCGCCATCTGACGACTTCTCGCTTGTCGAACTAGAAGATCTGGTTTCCCAGCTACCAACACCGTTTCTTTTAGTGGCAGACTTAAATGCCCATCATCCACTCTGGGGCTCAAATCGGGCTTTGCGAGAGGCAAACTTATTGCAAGATTCATAGAGAGCAATAACTTGGTTCTTCTGAACACCGGAGACTAAATGTTTCTTTCAGACTTCTTCAACACCTATTCACACATTGATTTGGTGGTTTGTTCATCCCAGTTAGCTGTTTCATTACAACGGAATGTTATATCTGATTTATATTCTAGTGACAAAGTCTTATTAGTATCTTAGAACAAGATGTGCTTACCTCGCGTGTGCCTAGCTGGCATTCCGATCTCGCCAAATGGAATATTTACATTCAGTTACTGCTGTTAATTACAATACGACTCTGTGAATGATTTATTGGAACATTTCAGAGAGAAGAATCTTTCCCCTTTGAACGGTTTATTCCTCGTTCGACGACTCACCCCGCCGAATTTTAATGCCAAGGTGATGAATGATGACCGGGATGCTATTCATGTTCGTAGGCGTACTCTAAGTGTTTTCCAACGACACCCTACACCGAATAACTTGATTGAATACTGGAAAATACGTGCCCAGACTAGGGGAGTAATTAAGGATAGCAAAAAGACATGGAATAATTTTGAATCATCTTTCAACAGACATACACTTTCGTTTGTCATAAGGGATAAGCTAACGCATGTAGCCGGAAAATGGGCTCACATGTCAATTGCAGATCTGAAAACAGTTGCAGGAGTTGTTGATCCATTTGATGTGGCTAACATCTTTGGCAGTACTTTCGCTCTAGCTCGGATGCGCCTGAGTCCCTCTCAATTAAGACTCAGGTAGAATCTCAAAGTTTTTCCCATTGTTCAAAAAACCTTGAAGACTATAACTGCCTTTTCACCTTGGCAGAGTTAAAACAAGCTCTTTTCATCTTCGGGTCTATCAGCACCAGGACCGGATGGAATCCACGTTCGAATGTTAAAACAGCTCTCTCCTGAAGGTAAGACATTCCTGCTTGAGGTCTATAATCATGATTGGGTTGAGGCCACATTTCCTGAAAAGTGAGAGAAGCCACCATATACCTATTTTGAAAGCTGGAAGGGACCATCGTCTCCCCTCTAGCTACCGTCCAATTTCCCTCACCAGTTGTGTGTAAAAGGTGATGGAACGCATGATTTATGAACGGTTAGTATGGTGATTGGAAACGCAACGTCCTGACCAACATCCAATGCGCTTTTCGATAACGCCGTTCAACAGTGGACCATCTTTTATCGATGTCAACACGATAATACACGGATTCATGAAGAACTGTCAAACAGCTGTAATATTTTTTTTTTTTTTTTTTTTTTTTTTTTTTTACTTTGGGAAGGCTTATGATACGTGTTGGCGGGCAGGTTTGCTACACGTCCTGCGCATCTGGAATTTATGTGCACGCCTCCCACTCTTTCTTCAGGAGTTCATGAAAGACCGCTTTTTCTCAGTAATGGTCGGCTCTTTCTTTCTTTCTTTCTTTCTTTTTTCAAACCTTTATGTTCAGGAGAATGTAGTCCCTCAGGAATCGGTAGTAAGCGTTACACTGTTTGCTGTTGCGATTAATTCTATCTTGAAACGTGTACCTCCAGGGGTTTCATCATGCTTATTCGTAGACGACTTTTCCCGTCTACTGAATTTCTCAGCATACACCGTTTCTAGAGCGCTATCTACAGCAATGCTTTTACATTCCTAAGGGTTGGAATTCAAAAAACGATGTTCTGTTCTGAGTTGCGAAAATAATCCGCATTAACCTCTGTCGCCGTCGGTGACGATTAGAACCTTCATTCAGATTGGGTCCAGATCTACTGCCTTTTGCGGATGAGACGAGATTCCTTGGATTGTATTTGATAGAGAACTTAGTTGGTCATCGCATATAACACAGCTGAAGGCACGAAGGTATCGTTATTTAAATATCTTGCGCGTACAAGTGGCAAATAGTTGGGAGCGGATCGCACAGTATTGCTGCGACTCTATCGCGCACTGATCCGATCCAAATATTATTAGACTATGATGGTATCGTTTTATCGTCAGCACGTCCATCTGTGCAGAAAATATTAGACACAGTGCATAATTGTGGCATCCATATAGCTATTGGAACTTTTCCAACTAGCCCTGTTATGAGTTGCTACGGCGAAACTACAGGATTTCCTCTACAGTACCGGCGTGGCATTTTATTAGCGAATTATGGCTGTGGACGTAATTGCATACCTACGCATCCAACATTTTGCCTTTCTTCAATACCTTAATGGAATTGCGTTATCGGAACTCCTCCCTTAGCACGAAGCCACCTGGCTTTCGTTTCCGGGAGCTTTTTAAAAAGCATGACATCGAAATGCCAAAGATGCTTCCTAAATACGAAAGACTAACCTCCATTGTTACGTGGAACGTGCCATGTGGATCTTGACGTGACGAAATATGAGAAATCTACAATGTCTATGTCTAGTATCCGCACTTGCTTTTTGAAGAAAAGAAATTCAGGTTATAAAGACCGTTGTTTAATTTATGCGGATGGATCAAAAAGCTCAAATGGTGTTGGGTGTGCTTATGTCCATGGAACGCAATCATATACATTTGGATTTCATAGTAGCACTTCCATTTATAGTGCATAGCTTTAATCAATATATCCAGTCATTTTATATTGTCGTCGACGAAAGATGGGTGACTGCTTAATCTTAAGTGATTCCCTTAGAGCACTTCAGAGCCTTCGGCAGTTGTACAACAGTGGCGGCTCGTGGCCGAAATGTTGGGGGGGGGGGGGGCCGCGGAAACGGTTTTGCTTGCTTAGTATTGACAACTATAAATTATTACACTTGTAAATTTTAAAAAAACTTTTTTTTTTTCAAATTCTACCTCCACAACCCACGGAAATAGAGGTTCTCAAGTTGCGATATATACCTCAGAAATAAGTACAAGAAGCTCAACATAATCTTTGCCCTAAGCTGCATATTAATATGCATGCAACATCTAAAAGGATGTTATTAGAACATCATTCAAGCTCACGCAAATCCATATAAGCTGCCACCACACCAGTATATTTTTTTTCACAGATTCACGCGCATATCACTGAATGTACAAACATTAATTCTCACATTTAGCATTTGTTAAGGTTATCATGAATTGCACTTTTAGCCAATTTCTATGTTCGTTAATTCGATGAAATTTTCCATCCCTCTTTAATCAAAATCCTGCATGTTACTGATAGGGACCTTATTTATGGACAGCATTGCTAAAGCACTGAGTCTGTCGTTTGTCATCGTATTTCTTAAAAGCGTTTTTATCCTTTTCAGTGCGGATAAGCTACGTTCAGGTTCTGCAGTCTCCTCGGCGTTGTTATGACGATTTTTTAAATTAGCTGCAATTCTGTGCGCAGTTTTCCTTGCTGTAGAAAAGGATAGCATTGCATCACTCGTGTGAAAATTTCTTCCGGGAAACGTTCACAAAAATTCTTAAATAAGTCGTTACACAGTAAAGATGCAGCTCCTAGATGTTCATTATAAGCAGATGTATTAATGACAGTTGTGATGACGTCACATACCTCCTTGGGCATCGCCAACCACTGCACTTTCCGTGCTTTTTCTTTTCTTTGGCGGCAGCGGAAATTCTTCACTTGAGTTTTTGTGTACTTCATCAATATTCAATATTTCCTTTTCCATTTGTTGTTTAAATGTAAGGATGTCATTCTGTAACGCTACACTCTCTTTGCTCTGCTTTTGAAGTTGCTGGTACACAATGTCTATATGATGTAGGATTTTGCGGAAAAGTCTTAACCAAAAAATAAACTTTGGATCTTCAAGAGCTCTTCTATAGCTACTGGCTTCATTTATTGTGTTTGTATTAGGCAACTCTCTTCAATAATTTCAGAGCAATCTTTCAGGTTTTTTATGTTTTCGTACATAACATTGACGATACGAATGTTGTAATTCCATCTTGTTAAAGCAACTCTGGGCAATCTTGCTTGCACTATTTTTTCTAAAATATCAGATCGCAAAGAGGTCTTGGAAAAGAACGCTGGAATATCCGACAGATCTGAAAAGAACACGCGTACCTTGGAATTAGGGTTAGTTGCCTTTTGTATGATTAAATTCAACTGGTGTGCATATCAATGGACAAAGTACGCATATGGGTATGTTTCCCTTATTTTGTTTGAGCAATGAGCTTTTCTTTGGTATTTCAAAGAGGCGGGTAGATTTCATTCCTTACGCTCTTTGTCAGAGATTCCGCATCTCTTCCTTCATAGTACACAAAAGCCCAAAGTCTCTCATTTACAGATTCCTCATATATGTAACGGAATACCAAAACCATCTGACAGTGATTTGAAACATCAGTTGTCTCATCTCACTGAATGGGATCAAACTCAGAAGCTCGTATCTATTGCTCTATTTTCTCCCTAAGACTTTCAACATGCAGTCTAATAGATCATTCTGCACTGTTTTCGAAGTTCCTGTAAATACTGTGACTGTTTCTAAATGTTCCTTCATCACTGTATCCAGTTCAGCTGTATAATCAATGAGGCCCCTGTATACCCCTGGATTGGATGAAGTAACAGATTGGTCAGTGTTCGCAAAGTTAGTTCAAACACGGCGCAAAACTTCACACATGAAATAAGACTTTTTAAAATATGTCTATATTTACTCACTTGAATGTTATGTTTCTTAACATTTTCTTTAAACACGGAGTCAAAATATGATTCAATGTTTTGTTTTCCTAGGAGTGACATATGTACCACACTAATCATATGGTGCACTGAATGTTCATGTTTGTTTATTTTTTCTGTTAAATGTTTTATATTACTCACTCCCTTAACTGCCCACAAACAGTTGACACATTTAGGAACAAACAAAACACACAGATAGCAGAGAAAGACTTGAGAATTTCGCAGCCACACATCCAGTTACATTTCTCATACATGACCTTAGAACTAAGGTGCCTCTTAAACACCCGGTTTTTATTTTTATTAGTTTCTACTTTTCCCATTAAGAATTCGGGCGTTGGTCTACCCAAAGGTTTCAATTGTACTTTTTCTTCAAGAGTCAACCTTGAAAATTGCGCTTCCTTTAAACGTTTTACAAAGTTATCTACCATTCTTTATATCGCTGGAGTTTATAAAGCCACCTGTAACACTCCGTTAAGGTTCCTAAGTCCACAAAGAACACTAAAATAACAGACCCGTGCATTTTAGCAATATAAAACTACTCTGCAGACTGCTCTAGGCGCGAACAGAACTGCGCCGGATGAGCACAGGCGCAAGTCCTTCCCCCACTCCCTCGCCACGTTCAGAGCTGCATGCCTTCTGTTACGTGGAAATACAGCAGGTCGGCGCTATACCTACCGTGCCGAGCCATATACTGTAGGTATGAAGACATCACTTTTACTACCTTATGAAGCTTTCTCATATTTTAAAAATAAACTGTCCTTAATAGTCAAAAGGCCATGGTTCATTTATTTCCGTAATATTTCTTTTAGGAGGGCGCGCGCCTCCGCATTCTTATGACGAACCGCCAATGGTAGTCATAGTCATTTTCTTCTTCCACTTCTTATGAAGTTATGGAATATAAACATTTGACTGTTCTATTCAGTTTCTTGTGTCAATTGGTAGTTAAAATATGTAATGAAACTATTTCTGTGAATACTTCATTAACATGAAGTAAATAGAAAAATAAGCTTTTTAAGAATATCTGGCTAGAGAAAGTATTGTATATAAGACGTTAGATGTTTTTACTCTCATGCTGCATTTGTTTTGATACAGAAAAGCCCAGAATAACAGAGGATCCTCATGATGTTGAAGTTACCTTTGGTGGGACAGCATTCTTCACGTGCAAAGCAGAAGGAGATCCTGCACCTGATATTGTCTGGATGCGAGACAGGTAAATGATGACATCAGTAAGTAATATTCTGTTGTAGTTTCAAGAACTGTTAAAAATGCGTAACTTACATACTAATGTCAAATCAATCCCAATACTACTGAATATTCAATATTTTGGTAAAAATTGATTTTGATCTGATGAAGGGAAAATGATACAGTCAGACTTCCTCTTTAATAGCTCATATATTACCAGTTTACAAATGTATTTCTTTGATAAAATTTAAACTACCTATATCTTGGTGCATTTAGATAATAACTCGAGAGTGGTTGCATTATCAGCATTTTACTTGCATATTTTTTAAAGCAGCAATAACTGAAAACTATTAACATTATAAATCCAGTTTGCTCTGTAGCTTAGTTTATGACCCTGAATCACATTTAGTTTATTAATTTTGTTTTTGAAGTTTCTGTGTCACAGGTTTTGGTCATAAAGGGAGCACATACTTCACCATTGTGAGTAGTTTACTAACATGGTGACCAGCTGAGAGTGTGAGGTTCTCCAAAATCAGAAAGATTATTGTGATATCAGCTCAATGGTATTACAATATACTCAGTCCTCATTTATGAGTGAAGTCTTTTTGATGTGTTGGCAAAGCCAGGAATGGAAAACTGTATGAAATTATGCATATATGAATCCTGAATCCATAGAATTAGTTTTCTAATATTTGTCTTTACAAATAAGGAAATACCCTAGAAAATGGCAAAAATTATCTGTGTAAATCACCTTAACAACAATGGGACATCCAGCTCCTGCCTTGATAGCATAGAGGGTAGCATATCTGTCTCATGTTCAAGAGGTCCCAAATTTGTATCTCGTCAGGGCAAGTTATTCTGGATAAGTTTTTTCCCCAGGTTTTCCATTATCCTAAAAGATAAAGGTCTGGTAACTCTAAAGCTCTGTAGATCCTGGGCTCATCTGAGCATCATGTCATCCATTTCATTCATCATCTGATATGACTAAAAGTTGGAGGACATAAATTAAAAAAAAATGCATTACCCCGCACCTCATGCCATAACCAACCTTATAAATTTTTACATTTGGCTACCTGTAAAAAGGCCTACATTGTTTACTTGTCGAAACTAAGCAGAAGATACCTTTGTGGCACTCGAAAGGAAGATTTACATAAAAGCATGTATAATCTGTTTTGTAATATGTGTTTCATATTTCAATCAGAATAATATTACATTGTTTGTGTGAATGGAAAACTCTTACCACAACCACTTTTTGATTTTCAAGTAGTGAAAATCTCAAAAGACAAGTGGACTATATTTATTATGGTGTCAAATGATAGATTTTTTTGTTGAAAATGTAACCTGTTTGGTTTAACTAAAGTATACTTCAAGCAGAATAGTTATGGAAATATCAAGAATTTTCTGTATGAGTAAGAAACTAACATCACAACCAAGGTACTGACTACTGCTGAATTTTTTTTTAAAAAAAGTTGATCAAATTTAATGTCGTGGTTTTGTCCAGCATTTAAATTTTCACATCACTGATCAAGTAATTCTTGTATTTATTTTACATTGCAGCTGTGATTAGACCATATAGCATTGGTTTTCTTCCACTCCCTCCTCATTTTGATTTTAAGTCCTCATAAGGGGTGCTTAGAGGAATAAACACAATAGTTACATATATTTGGTACATGGGTACAATAATATTTTCGTAATAAAATATATATTTTTTGATAATGTTTTGAGTCATTCTAGGTCAAAATAAAAGTGCCATTATGAAAATTTGTAGGTTATCAACATACTTCTATATTCTTTAGCTTCTCAACTTTCACTCTATTAGAATTAAGAAAAAGGTTGCAGACCAAATGCACACATTTGTTGTAAGTACATAAATATGTCGCTATTTGTGAAAATAAATCTGAAATTTGGCGAAATTACTACCTTTGTCTTGTGTGTCCGTTACACCAAATTTCATGAAAATCAGAAATGATGACTTCAAAAAGAACGTTTTGAATACTCAAACATGGCAGTGCCTCTTAAGTGAAACCAATTAGCTGTATTCAAAGGATTTGTGAAACTTCAGAACCAAAGCGTGGCTAATAGTTACTATTTACCAAATCTTGTGAGAGTCTCAAAAGGATTTGTTCAACTGTTTCATAGCTGAAGCAGCAGATTATATGATCATCTGCACAATCAACAGACATCCAGAAGAGAGTTAAATTTCATAAATATTACAGATTATTTTTGTTTTTTTTTCAGTAATGAAATCAACTTTGGTGATCCCCGGTACTCAAAGCTTGCTGATGGAACATTGATGATTGAGAACACTTTAGACTCGGATGTTGGTGTTTACGAATGTATGGCAAAGAGTCCGGCTGGTGAAGCAAAGTCACGTGCTGCTAAAATGCATTATCAGAAAACCAAAGGTAAGGCATCACAAACATTCATATTATACTATCTTATCTTTTGAAAACGCTACCTCTTCTTTATTTATAATTGCTTGATTCTTGGACTCAGTAATTCCTCATTAGCTGATTCTTTCCTCCACATATTGCTACTTCTTCTTTCTTAAATTTCATTATCTTTACGTTATCCCTTCTTACCACATTTCAACATGAAGTTGAGATATCCCTAGCTATACCACCTGTCTCTCTCTTACCAATCACAGCAAATTATAGTATAATGCAGCACCCTCACATAAACGAACAATAACCTTGCAGCTTGAAAGACTCATAATAATAACTGTTTACCACCAAGCTGGTTGCTCAGACCTTGGATTTGATTACCATGGCCGACCTACTTGACCCATGGGTTTTTTCAGAAGTTTTCTCGGATCACCAGGTGAATGCTGGTTAGGTTAATTACATCCCCAAATTTCCTGTCTCTCCATTTCATCTCCATTATCATCTCTCATCTGGTGGTCTCTTTCAGGTTAGAAGTGTCAGTGGGTGTCTCGGCGCTTTCATGACTCCTTTCATGATTCCTCATGGCCCTCTGTCTCCTCTCGCCTCATCTTTCCTCCTGAGGATGCCCCACTTGGGGCTTAGGTACAATAAACCACAGGTTTCGGTGCCAAATCCCCTCCATAATAATCCTAATCATAATTCTAACTCTACCCAGAATGCTTGGTTCTTGAAAGTCTCTTAACATTACATTAAATAACTTGTATATTGTCTCATTGGTGACTGTGTGCCCACTTGTAGAGAAGTTGAGTTGGAGTAGGGAAATTGCTCCGACCCTGTTGTCTGCTGACTGAAGGGGCACAGTTTTCAGGGAAGACCACCAGCTTATGTCATGAAGACGTCACAAAGCTAATCATTTTGTTAACTGCACAAATTGTTTGATGCTGTTCCAGAATGAAAATGTAGAACATTTGACTACTTGAATGATCTCCCACATGTGGTAGACTATATAAGAGCCAAGGCAAGGCCTGGTAGTGGTGCGTTTAGTTTTATAGTTATTTGCATATATTTTGAGCTTCCAGTGTCAGTCAAAGAGTGCAGCTCCAGTGTGAGGAGCCAGTACAGTGAAGCAGTTCATGAGTCAGTTCAGTTAAGTTGTGTGAGTTGATAGAGCAGTGTAGAGAAGCATGGCATATTCCAGGCTCCATGGTGAGGAGTCTTAGGCAGTGAAATGGTACAGTGAAACAGTTTAAGAGTAAATATTAGAGTTGTGTTTAGAGTCGGCATGCAGTTCCATGTGAGAGATAAACATTGTTTACATCAGAGAGACTAGCAGCATGAGTTGATGCATGCAATTAAGACATAAAAAAGTGTATTGAAGCTGTGTATTTGTGCGGAAAGAAGAAATTACTGTATGTTAGCACTGTGCTAATGATTTTGATGACAATAAATGAGTTTCAGGCAAATTTTCGTCTTTTATGTTTTTTCACAATATAAAATGCATATACAAACTGATCGTTGTTAACCCTCCCTTCTTAAACCAAATAATATGATGTAAAAGAGTTGCAATATTATTATTACATTAACACTTACAATTTATTAACTTGGGCTTGTTGGCATAAGAGTTTCTATCTCATTTCCTGTCTTTCTGATAATCTGTGTCTAACCACCATAGCAGAGGACAGATCTTGTCAAAGTTTTATAATTACATATTCTCATGTACTAGAGAAGACTATTTGATTTTATTAAATATATCCTTACTTCCATTAAATTTAATAATTTTGTATGGAATATCCATTTTCTTAAGAATGATAGTTTGTAACTTAGGTAAGCAAATTTATATATTCCTACCAGAATTTTATTTTTCAATACACATTTTACTGCACCCAGGATATTCTCCACAACATAACATAAATAACATAAATAAAAGTGGTGAAAGGTGAAAGTGCTGAGTCCTGTCTCTTTCCTGAATATGTTGTTTTTATGAACATCCAAGTACCATTTTGTCAAGAATTTGTTAACTGAGGGAGCTAAAACTACACAGATCCATTAGATAAAAATGCAATTAACCTAACTTTTATACATTTTAAATGCCTCTGCGGCATATACAAGTTTTGCACTTTGGCTCGGTAGCCTACAGCTGGAAAGCTTTGGAATAACTGTATTCAATCCTGCCAATGAAGTTGCAAGTGCTTGCTCAACATCATGAGAAAACTGAGGAGCTGTGATTTTTAGATAGTGTTTTGTAAGTTCATGATGATTAGGAAAGCATTTGAGCATAGAACATGTCAAAAACTACAATAAACATCATAACATTTCTTATACACCATATAAGACACTTGGCCTGTAATTTACTTACTAGCATTCAAATAGTGTCAAAAGTAAGAACTTATAAATTGTTAATGCATACAATAAACATTTAATTTAATTTTTTTTTAATGTAAATTTATATTGAGGAATTAATCCTTTTAAATACATTACTCCGGTATATGGGTGGCTCTAATTAATTTAATTTAATTTCTACATAGTTGAGAAAATGTTTTTATTTGTTAAAAGAGGACCTAGAGTGAAATTTGGACATTATTACAGTGTGTGTGTGTGTGCATGTGCGTATGTGTGCGTGTGCATGCGTGCGCGCATGTGGATTCATCTGTCCTGTTGCATTTATGTGAACAAAAAGGATCAATTAAAATATAATCTAATCTAATCTGCTTGATGCAGGAATTGAACACTATATAATCACATCATTAGGAGACTGAATGTCACTGTACAATCAGACCAACACTGTACAATCCTAATACTGTGGTACATTAGAAACTTAGCATAAATTATTTTAAACCTAAATGTAAATCTCAATATCCTTCCAACAAATAAAGTTACCGACTTACTATCTAAGGACATCTAGTATCCCACTTTACGTTTTGCTTTACCAAAATTTCATTTTGATCACTATATTAATGATGGTAAAAGAGACAGATGTATCACATTGTTCCTGATAGATACATTTTATCTTTTGGATTGTTGTGATAGTACACTTAGGTTGTACTATATTTTGTGGTGAATGTAACTAAGCATAAATGTATTTATTACTCACAATCTTAACTTACAAAATGAACAAGAGATAGTCACATATAAATTAAAGGAACTGGTGGATATATCTCAAAACATTCTGGACAAAAACAACAGAAAACCATGTTGAAAAACATCACATAGCAATATAATTCCAATTACATTGAAACAATTAAATAAAATTTATAGTTTTAAGATGTTAGGATATTGGCAATAAAGAACAAATATTAAAGTTCATGTACATAATTACAAGTAATTATGATGATGATGACAGTGATGGTGACAGTGACGGCAATTGTCCATGAAAACCAAGCTGGAACCATCATGTATTCTTATCTATAAATAAGAAAAAGAAGTCTAAAACTGGCAAGACGTCCTCATTTTCTGCTGCTGGCCACTAAACCAGGATTCTCTGACTTTCTTTCCTGGGTATCTGTAATGCCATCTTAGCCCCATTAGATTATTCGATTATCAGAGAATCACTGTTTAGTTGACCAGCAGTTGAGATTGCAGACCTAAGTTCCTTGGAATATGTCCTGGGTACAAAACATGTAATTTTGATGAAATCTTGGTAAATGTTTCCTCTGCTTATGATAAAGGTATAGTAGAAAACTACAACAACACTGAAATCATTACTTTTGACTTTTTATGACAATAGGTTTAGGAATTCACTGTGTTATAATTTGTGTGCAGAAAAACCACACTTCCGTCGGACCCCACTAGACCAAGAAGTTGAGCAAGGCATGACTGTGAGGTTATATTGTGCTGCATTAGGACAACCTCGACCTGATATAACATGGTCCCACGATGACATTCCAGTTGTGCCATCTTCTAGAATACAGGTAAAATTAGTGGCCATAAATTACAAGCAACATGAAATATAAAGTAAAAATTTATACAAACCTCTTAAGAGTTATATACAAATATAATAATTTGTAACTTAAAACTTCACTTATAAGAAATTATGAAACTTTTCTTATAAATTGATCAGGATCGCGATTTCGTGAAAACCTTTTTCACATCCTCATCATTTCCTATAAGATAAGTGAAGCTTTAAGTTACAAGTTATTATATTTGTATACACTTGTTTGCTTCACTGTTAATAGCTTCATATTTGATGTACTCTTAGAGTTGTTATTGAAATTTTAAGAAAAAGAAAAGAACCATAAAAATGTAAAACATAGTAAAACAATATATACTATACTTCATCACATAACATATTGGAGCCTGTGGCAATGGTAACTTGTAGTTTTTATTTACCATAAAATATATAGAGTGCAGATATGGTTTCATCATAACCCAAGGTATAACATGTGTATATAAATTGTACATCGTGCTGCAAAGCCGGGCAATTACATGATCTGTTGTTCTATTGCCAGCTAAACTTCAAGAGCTTTAGTTTTTGCAGTCGTAGAGAAATCCAATTTCAGATGCTTCTTGAACTATTCTACATAGACTGGGAATATATAAGTGAATGCTCTTGCAAGTTGCAGCAATAAGTTATGAAATCAGTCAGTCGAGTGAGTCATTCTATGAGAATTGAAGTTACAAACCAGTTGGTATGTGCAGCAGAGGCTCAAGTAAACTTTAACAGTACAGTAATATCTAGGAACCAGTCTTGTTCACTCTGAATATAAATAAAAGTTAAATTAAGTGTAAGTTAGTACTGTGCTAACAGTTTTAGTGATAAATAAAATTAATGTATGAAAACTTAGTGTTGTCATTTTGTAAGAATATTGTGACTTTGTGGGTTTGTAGAATTAAAAGTCCAAGTTGCAGAACTTCAAAATGAGACTCTACTCCGTAGAAATACACTTTGGTCAACCCTTACAGTAACAGAATTACGTCACATACACAATTACAATCTTCCAAGGTCGTTGACCACAACAAAAGCGTTCACTTTCAAAACACATACCAGTTCTAACTGCAACTCTTGTCTTCGACTCCGTTTACGACTCTCCGCTGCTTCTTTTATATGTCCATTGATATTTCTAGAAGATAATCGATTGTTCTGTAAGACGGCATCAGACGAAACATGAACATTCCAGACGTCTAACTTTATCTGTGTTGGCAAGCCTTTTGTCTCCGCACTATCTTTATCTGTTTCTGCAGGCTCTTTATCTTCTCCCTGCACTATCTGTTTGTGCACGTCTCCATCAGTCGTGACACTGCTCCCTCCTCAAGGCTGATCGTCCTGAACAGCACCATCGTAGCGGGCCAGACGATCCAGGTATACCAACATCTTCCAGGGCACCTTCTGAATGCGGTACACCACATCGTTGATCCCCTGTACCACCCGGTACGGTCTTTGCCATGGTTGTTAAAGTTTCGGGCATTGTCCCTTGGTCCGGGTAGGGCAGTTTACCAGACCAAGTCACCCTGCTGGAACCCTTGGCTGTTGGCTTGCCTGTGGTTTCGGGTCTTCATGCGGTCGCTCGCCTTCTGGATGCTCTGACGAGCCACCTCATGCACGTCGTGGAGATGGTCCACCAGGTTCTCCACATACTCGGTTGCTGGCATTTCACTTCCGGGAGACTCCCAAAGGCCAGGTCACAAGGGAGGCGTAACTCTCGGCCAAACATTAAGCTGGCTGGCGTCATCCCAGTGGTGTCGGGTGTTGACGAGCGGTAGGCCAGTAAGAACAGTGGCACCTTGACGTCCCAGTCTCTCTGATGGCTGGCCACGACCTTCCCCAACAAACCCCAACAAAATAAATAATTACAGACCAATTTCCTTAACAAGTGTCATTGCAAAAACAGCAGAACATATGATTTCAGCAAGGCTAAATTGGTTCTTAGAAAGTAATAACATATTAACAACTGCTCAAACAGGATTCAGACAACACTTATCTACTAAATAAAATACAATTCAACTATCCCAAGATGTCAAAGCATCTTTCAACAAAAATCAAGATATGCTGTCAGTTTTCATTGATTTTGAAAAAGCATACAATTCAGTATGGAGGCATAAACTTCTTGAGAAACTTTCAAAACTAGGCATTCAAGAAAACATGTTAAAATGGATCGCTCAGTTTCTCTCTCAACATTTCTGTGCTATGAAATACAATGACAGTACATCCAAATTCCGACAAATAAAAATGGGCCTACCACAAGGTGCAGTACTGAGTACAACCTTGTTCAACATCTACATCAATGATCTTCCCGTGGCTGTATCAAACACAGAAATAAGGACAGATTTTTTTGCAAATGACATGATCATGTGGACATCTTCCCCACAAATAGAGAAATCCAAAACTTCAATGGAAAAGGCTCTGATACCATTGTAAAAGTGGACTGACAACAATTTGATGAAAATAAATACTGATAAAACAACATTACAAATATTTAGCTTAAAAAAGAAAATCCCTAAACTAAATCTGCAGTTCAAAAAAACAAACCTGAAACAAACATATGAAACAATATATTTAGGAACAATTTTTTATTCAAAATTATCTTGGAGACATCATATTGAAGCAGTAGTAAACAAATCAACAACAAAATTTTCAATTTTGAAAAGATTAGCTGGAGTCAAGTGGGGCAGTAATCAGAAGTCCACATACAAAACATTCATCAAGTCAATACTTCTTTATAATGCAGAGGTAATAATTACAGCAAACACTTCTAACATAAATCACGTAGAAGTATGCCAAAATCAGGCCCTGCGACTAATAACTGGTGCAGCAAAATCAACTCCAATCACGGCAATGCAAGCCTTAACTCGGAACTATCCAATATATCTAACTTTGGAGGAGCAGGCACTAATACAACATGGAAAAAAAATTGTGGTTAAAAACAACAAAATGGGAGAAAAGATTACTACAACCAATCAAGATGAAAACACAAACAAGTTTCCTACACAAAGTTATGGAATTAAAACCAGATCTGAATCTTCCTAATTCTAAAGAAAACATTTTAATCAAAGAAAAACCACTGACTTTTGAACCAATTAATATTCAATTAGATTTAGAACAAATAATTAAAAAATCTGAAACTTCCAAACCTGTAGTAAAAGCACTAGCATTAGAAACTGTGAACAATAGATACCCACCTGAAGAATGGTTACATATCTACACAGATGGATCTAACTTGGACAACAACTCAGGAGCAGGAATTAAGTGTTCACTGTTCTCATTCTATCAACCAGCAGGATATCACACAACAAATTTTGATGCAGCAGTAACGGCTATTCATATTTCACTCCAACACCTTGTATACAGAATAGATAAATTCAAAAATGCTGTCATACTCTCTGATTCTAAAGCAGCATTATGTGCAAGATACAAGATACAAGATGCTTTATTGTCACATACGCTTACAGATAGTGAGTAAAAACTCAGTAAACAGGTGACTCGTCAACAGTAGAAAATTTAAAATAATAATAATAATTACACAAAATAACAATAACACTAATAATATAAATACTAATAATACAAATAATATAATTACTAATAATATCAATACAACTATATACAAATATTGTTATAATTATGACATGCCCTTGGAATAATATTGTCAGAATATTAGAATTACAAAATGACAAAAAATTTCATTATAATTCAATTTTATCATCCATATATTCAATAATCGAGTAGTAGGCTTTGTCCATTAGTAGGTTATTTATTGCTTTATTAAAGCATTTGAGGTTTTTCATTTCACGGATTCTTATAGGTAATTTTTCAATAAGTTCATATAAAATGAGGTCAATCCAAATTAAAGAATGTCACAAAATGATCCAACAACTTCAAAAACTACAGAAAGGAATTATATTACAGTGGATACCTGCACATTGTGGAATTGCTGGAAATCAATCAGCTGATTTTCTTGCCAAAAAAAGTGCAAATTTAATTCAGAACAAAAGTAAAAACTTACCCTTTACATCCATAAAAAGATTAATCAAAAGCAAATATAAAAACAAACAAAACCAATCAATAAGAACATCTTTTAACCTGTGAAGTCCTACCTGCCGGACCCACTACACAGAAATATTGGAGAGCAAGAGAGCTAATGGCTTCATTACCAAAGCCTAGCATTTGAAAACAACAACATAATGTTTAGGAAAAGTGTCATCATTTCTTATAAGATAAGTGAAGTTTTAAGTAACAAATTGTTATATTTGTATTTATTTGTAGATGTCAGTCCTTCCATAGACTGCTCTGGCAGAGATTCTAAGAACTTGTACAAGTTACTTTATGGGATATTGAAATTTAATTCTCTGTCCATGTTCGTCCAGATGAAGATCTGTTCTCATGTTGACAATTCTTGATTTCCTGATATGTGTTTAAATAGTCTGGTTCTGGAATTAAAAATGCTTCTTTTGGATTTAGGAGGGTCAAAAATGTATTTCTCGTGAAATCTTGATATCAGTGTTTTGGTGAAATACAATAGTTCCTTTACTTACTACAGTTACTAGAGAAAGTAAAAGTATCTTAACTGCATAATTAACACTTGTACTCAATTTAGTCCATTTTTGTTGGTTGATTGCTGTACAACATTCCCCATATAATCTCCACAGAAATATTTATGAACTAAAGGGATACACAGTCCTTTACCTCCAATGAGAGAGTGACAGTGGCGAATGATAAGGAAAAGAGAAGCCCTACACCTTTTAATACTCTGAACCTTGGAAGAAACTTCGGTTTTATTTATATACTCCACATGAGCTAGTCAGAGGTGAAAGCTTGATAGGGCCAGCTTAAAATTGCCGCCAGGAATCAAACCATGGACCCTCAGAATGAGAGTCACAAACTAAATTGTGATCTATCCTGCTACATCCCATTATAACATTACCTTTTCTTTTTGGACAGTCAAAACCCTATGATATGATACATAGAATAAGAACAGTATAAAATTTCCAGCCCATAGACTAGCCTTGCTTGAAAAAAGCCCCTGCTATATGGGAATTAAGGTATTCAGCAAACTACCACTGTCAATTTGGAAATAAAAAAGCATTACACTTCAAAAAACATGTTAAGAACCTAATTATTAGGAAAGCCTATTACTCAGTTAAAGAATATATGCAAATTGACATAAACTAATTATTGAATTTTGTTATCTGTATAGTTTTAAGCTCTGGCAAACATATTTATACAATGTTATTGCTATTACCTACATTTTCTTTGGATTAATCATTAATGTTATATGTATTTTTACATTGAGACACCAGTTTACAAGCTTTGCTCAAACATGTAAATGTTATTGTGTCAATAAAATTTGATTTGATTTCATCTAAATGTCTAACTATAACACAGGCTAGTTTTCATATTTTCTCAATGTTTACAAATATTAGACACTCACTTCAAAGTTTGAGATTATTTAACTTATTTTAATAGATCTCATCAGATAATACCCTGACCCTATTAAACATTCAAAGAGAAGATGCGGGAACATATAAGTGCACAGCAGCCAACTTCGTGGGTCGCATTAGTTCAGTAGCACAAGTAAAGGTCAATGGTAAGTTTAAGATTCTAATATCTTATCTTAAGTATACATAGATTATTAAAATATAACTTCTGTTTTGATATAATAGATGAAAGTTCAAAATGTACAAGTATATTATAGATTTCTTCTAGGGTTCAAGCTTTTAACTGTCTTTTATTTGAGTTTATTATAAACCTTATTTGGATGTCAACAATTAAGACAGGGATAATTTTAATGCAAATAAATCCAATATTTAAGCTCTTTGATGATAGAATGGATCTGAACATACATTTTTGGTCTGAAGCTAATTATTAAATGACAAAACCAGAAACTATATAAAAAAAAATAAAGACATTAGCTTTAATGAAATAAGATGAAAATCTGAAAAAAATGTAAAAATACAATTTTGTGCTTTTTACTGTATTTATGCCACATACTTTCATTTGGTACCTTACATTTATTAATACCAGCAATATTCATCATTTTCTGTGACCTTTGAAACACTCTGTGATACAGTGCTCCAATAATATACATTCCAGTTTTGTTTGTTTTCTTGAAACCATTTTTCATTACTTAACATGCTCAAAATGTTTGACTGACTAATTTTCAGAGCTTTATTAATTTACTTTTCATTAGATATTTTCATAGACTGATATAAAATTCAAAAATGCTAAAATGCAAATTATTATTCTTTTCTAATGTAACCTTACTTGAACTTTAAAAGAACTTCAAAGTGGGTTCTTTATAAAGGAAAAATAGAATCTTTAAAAGGATGTTAAAAGCAATTTCACTTTCAGAAAATTCTTAATTAACACCTTTAAATTAATTAGATCCATAACAAAAACATTAATATGTCTGAAACAAATGTGCATATCAGATTAAATTTTTGTGTTTGGTTGTTGTATTACCACACTGATACAAATTTCAGATTATTTAGATGGAAAATGTGGAATTTTTGGGTTTTTTGCAGACCATTAAGTGAAAGTGTAATGCATGATAACTAGAGGGCAGATTCTTGTATATTTGTGTGCATTGTTCTTGGAAGTTAAATTACATGCATGGAAGAGATAGTTGTGCAGATAGATTAGATGGTTTGCTAGAAAATGTTCATTTTAAAATTTATATCTTGTCATCCACAAACACTTTGAAATCCCTTTCCAGATATCTATATCAGATTGATTAACCCATCTTCTAAAAACCAAAATGAAGACTACACCAGCAACGACAGTCAACCTACAGCTGAAGATGAAAGCAACGGCTTCTGAGACATAGCCTATATAATAAGAGTATGACTATTGACTCCATGACAAGAAGAGACTTAGCACTGTGATAAATGAAATCTCTTGTGTCTATGCCCCTGACAGTATGTGACCCAGGATTCCCAGACCTGAGACAAGACAGAAGGGTTCCTAACAGATTTAAACTGGCAGGTTGCACAACAGCCTCCCCTCCGCCACTCTGGCCATCCCACTGGAGGCCCAGGATTTGGAGGCCTACCTTGATCCAGAGGGCAAGGATTTACAGAGAGAAAATTTCCTGCTATATGCGCCACAACCCCTGCCTACTCTTAAGAACCCTGAAACAGCCAGCCACGATGAAAGTCAGAGTGAAGTAAGAATTGAGGTGACATGGAGGGACAAGAAATTCAAAGGATATAATTATCCTTTTCAGTATTCATCTAGCAACCTGAGGATCCACCCAAATAAACCTGTGGGTCAGTAACTTTGCCCTTGGAAATTATCCATGAGTTTTCCTAAAGGGGGCCACAGATAATACTACCTGTGCCACCCCACTTGGTATAATAATAGAATAAGTGTAGCAAGTGTGTCACAAATTTGTCTCCAAATGCTGAAGTATGAGGGTTGGGGCAAAAGTCATGGCAACTATTTTTTTTTGTAGATGTGTAAACAGATCACAAATGTATAAGTGCAGGCATAGTGTATACTCATAACAGCAGATGGCTCTGTGATAGCTGGTAGTAGGACAGCGAGGGCTGTGAAACCAGTCAGTTGGTGAATGCCATGCGAGATGGAAGTAACCCGTGTTGAGCAGCGCGCGCTTACATAAAAATAGCCATTCTCTGAGGGAGAAATGCGATGGAATGTCACAATGAATTAGTAGAATCCCTTGGGAATAATGTCCTACCATACTGTACAGTAGCACGGTGGGTAGGAAAGTTTCAGCAAGGACGTGTGTGGACCAGTGATGAGCAGCTCCTGGATGAAGACAGATGATGGACGATACTGGAGTATAGATGGCAAGTGGCATCGAGAAATGCACCATCCACAGGATATGGCGTAATGAGCTGCAACTATGCAAAATCGCATCGCGGTGGGTACTGCATGCACTGACTGAAGTTCAAAGGTGGGTGCGCTATGCAATATGCTCCGACCACCTTGCACGCTGGCAACAGGACGGTGTTCAGTTCTTGTCATGAATAATCGCCATCAATGAATTTTGGGCCAGGGCATACGGACTAGAACTGAAACATCAATCTGCGGAGCGGCGACATGCTGGAACACAAAGGAGGCAGAAGTTCTGTCAGAATCCTTCCCCCGTCAAATTAATGGTGATCGTCGCCTATGACTTCAGGGGTGTCATTCACATTGCAGAACAGTGACCACACAGTACTACACCACTTTCTGGTGCGAAAGGTATGACGTGGCGTTTGGGATAAACGTACAAATCTTGTGGACAGTGAATAATCCTGCACGACAATGCAAAACCACATAAAGCAGAGTGTGTAGGGCAGCTAGTACCACGGTGGAGATGGGAAGAATTGGAGCACCCACCGTACTCTCCCGACATTTCACCCTGTGACTTTGATCTCATTCGAAAGGTTAAGGAACCACTACGTGGTAGGCGGTTTGCAACATGGAGGACATTGCTAATGATGTGCGCGAACAGGTGACCCGATTCACACATGGTGCGGCAAATGCTGAGGCAGATGCCTCAGATGCCTATAAATAATAATGATAATGATGATGATGATATTATTATCATCATCGTCATCGTCATTATCATCATCATTATTATCATCAGAATCATCATCATCATCATCCTGTGCTGCCACATTCCTGATGGGTCTAAAGCTGTTAACCTGACCAGTAGTGTCGCAAAGATATGACTGATACAGAGAGGTGATAGGACCCTTATCCCAAATATCCCAGCTAGAATGTTGGCTTTCTTGAACAGGTTTGCTGCCTATTGCAGTTTCTCACTTTCCAGGGTGGCACTTAATCAGCACTTATGGTCTGCATCCCTGTGAGTGGAATTGATCCCAGGTGCTTTGCATGACCGGGAACTAGAGCTGCACACTCCAGCCTGATGTTCCATATTGCAGGACATAAGTAATATACCTATATAACTTAATAAAAGTAATAGTTCTTTAAAAAAAGAACGTCCTTCATTATGGTATTGTCATATCAGCAATCGTGCATATCTGCCATGAGAATTAACGCAACTTTCCAGGACAGTCACCAGCTGTTGTCATGAAGCCTAAGGCTGGCCTTACTCATATCACAAATGACACCTTCTCAAGTGTGACTCAAAAACAGTCCATCCCAGAACCTTTTTTCCACATCCAACAGACTATAAAATGCTGAAGTGGTTGGACCCGTAGCTCAGTTGGTAGAGCACCTGCCTGCCGTGCTAGGGGTCCCGGGTTCGATTCCCGGCGGTTGGGTTGGGGATTTTTCTCCGACCAAGATAATTCCCCATCTTCCCCAGAGTCTGGAAGTATGAATGAGAGTGTGAATGTGTGCATGATCTAATGATTAAAAACCAAAGATAACGAGTTAACACCTTCAGTATGTTCCAAAGGAGAACGGCCGCCGATATGACCATAGTAGTTAAAGGTGGGGTATAAATGGAACAAGGAAAAAAAAATGCTTAAGTGTAGCTGAGCAGATAAGCATGTTTTAAGTTTCAGAAAATTGAGTTGACTAGTATGTCATTCAATCTCCATGGTGAGGTGTCAGCAGGCAGCATAAACAGCATTTCACCAGTGAATATTGGAGTTCTTGTGTCAGGAATCGGCAAGCAGGTATTTCTCTGTACATCGGAGAAATTATTAGCAGCATAAGTTGATATGTGCAAGAGACATAAAGGAACATTAAAGAGACATATCGAAATTATTTATTTGTGTGTAAAAGAGGGAATGATTGTATGTTAACATTGGTCTAATGATTTTGGTGACAATAAAGAAGTTTAAGGGAACTTCATCTTGTGTATGTTTGTCATGATATTAAACGATTTTTAGCATATTTTACTATTTTTAGAGCATACTTTCAGTCTCTTCTGTATGCTTCATAAGTTTTAATAGATATGAATCTGCCCTCTAGTGGTAATGTACTTCTCATTGAGTACAGAGTAGTGGAAGAGTTTTCATGACCTGAATTAAGATGCACAGTTGATTTATGGCACATGTAATAAAATTCAACATGTCTCTATGTGGCATGATCTTGGATAGCATGTGCTAAATGAATATGCATTTCTGCAAGAGATTGCCAGTATGAAACAGGTTTATTGAGGGTGGATTGGCTGTGGTGGACCCATTAAATGGCCTGCTTGTTCTCCCTATTTCACCACACTTAATGCCAATGGCACATCAGAGTTTGTACCGAAGCTGTGCTTTTGAACACTTTTTTCCAAATAATTACAAATTGGAATCTGTTTCTAGTTTTGTCATTCTTTAAGTATAGTTATATGTATTATAAGGAATTATTTAGTTTTTTATTACAACAATAACCTAACTGCCATTCTCTTTTTCTATGCTGCTGAATAAAGAAACAGTGACATTAGCAAAAGGTAATTAAATACCTATATATTAAATTTGATTGTAGAATTATGTTAATTCAAAAGAATTAGTGGACTATTGATTAACTTTAGCCAATTTAGTTAAATGTTGTAGTTATACTTGTAGTTCTTTATTCACCATTCAGATTTTAGAATTTTTTCTTCATCAAACATTTACATAGTTTACAATAAAGGCATTCAGGTGCACAATTAAATATTTGGAAGAGCTGTAAACAATGAGCTGTAAACAATGCCTGTTCTACAATTCTGCAGTACATACTCATAAGCAGGCATCCGATCCCATATACCTTCAAAGGGATATGAAGTTTACAAGTCTTGCAGTATATAACCGCTGACGTCAGTCCAGGAGACAACACTCAGGGATAGTCCGGTTTGCAACACAAGCTTTAGTTTCATTACAACTACTGCTCACTATGCAGGTAGATCTGCCTTCCAGGCAGAGCAAGGTGTTTGACATATTGTATTAATAGCATTACTTTCGCAACAATAATTGGCCAATCTCCATTTTATAAATCAAAAGTTTGAGATATTATCAACATCCATTAAACAGCTTGAAGATTATAATTTTGAGCTGTCTAAAAGCATGCACCAAACGAGCAAAAATAAATAAATAATAATAAATAAAAAAAAATAAAAAAATTGTCCAGTATTCTACACAAATATACTGGATTTTCAGAGCTGCATAATATAGGAAATAAACTAAGTCTCGGACAAACACATGAAAATTATTTTTACTACTCATATGCACCATTAACGTCATGTGACAAGCCACGTGTGGCTCAGTGGTTAGACCGCTTGGCTCTCACCAAGGTGGCCCGGGTTCGATCCCAGGCAACCGCAAAGTGAGATTTGGGGTGGACAACATGGTGCTGGGGCGAGTTTTCTCCGGGATCTCCAGTTTCCCCCGCCATCTCATTCCACCGTTGCTCCATCTTCATCTCATGTATCATCAGTGTCATCGCCTGCAGTGCCGTATGTAGTAAAAGCGGGCGTTAAACACTACACATTTCATTACATGTCATGTGACATTGAACGAACTTTCTCCCAATATTTCAGCGAGAGGTGCAGAAAATTCACTTTCGACAATTTACGAATGTACATGGTTGTTCGCTGTAATTCCTGCATCGAAAGCAATGATGAGGTGGCATATTGTAACATAAGTTACATTTTGTATCCGTACTGGAGTGTACACAGACATTTGTTGATGTCTCGCTTGGCCTTGTATAGTACCCTGTGTGTATACACTGATTGTTAAGGTGTATGCAATCCGATGTCTACTCATAAGTAACAACATGCACTATAATAGGTACATCTTTTTATATGTGTTGTGGACTCCTGGCATTCCTTGTCATGAGGTTGTAATTCATCAACAATAGTCACTCTTTAAGATTTCAGTTTTAAAAGTTCAACAGCTGAATAAACAGAGGTTTAACTAACACCCATTAGCTGTAAAACACGTTTTGGACACTTCTTTGAGGAACATTCAAATGGAGGATGCAGTGTCCCACGTCCATCCCACCTAGTTAATGAGCTCTTCACAACTTGGAGCTGCTACATCTTCAAGTAGTTCAATTAGTTCCTCAGGAACTTCACAAGAGTGAATATGCTCCGGACCAGATCTAATAATAGGAAAAAATCCTCACAATGTTACCATATTTTGAACCTGTATCTCCTGCTTAGTAAGCAGTAGTACTACCACCTTTTTAACACTGCCTATACCAGATTCATATACTTATTCTGCAGTCAGCTGATTCTAAGAGTTTTTAAAAAATTATTATTCTAAATCTATATTTAAGATATTACTTTATCATACATCTCTTGAAAGCTACAGCTACCACATTTTCTTCTACAACAAAAGTTTGTTGTTTAAGAAAATTAAAAAGGCTAAACTGAAGAAAACCATTAAGGAAGAAAGCCCATTCACTAAAGAAAACGAAAGCAACAGCACATTCAGTACATTCACATACCACCCAAAAATATTTAATAATTCAAAAAGATTTTTAAGGAACAAAATATCGTCTTGGCACCTACTAATAGATACTCAGTTTTAAAATTGCTAAATTCAAAGACAAAAGATGAAATCCCATCAGGTTCCCTAAAGCTTAGTTACCCAACATTTCACAAGAAAAATCCTAGAAAAAGCCTAGAATGCAAGGCAGTCATGCCACCTTCACACTATAGAGGTGGGCAAGGCCATTCTTATTAAGTTTCAAGGTATATAATAATTCCTTTCTGCAGAATAAAAATATTGTTTTGATAGCAATTGTTTTGTAGCAATTGACAGTGGAGTAGATATAATTCAATGAATTATAATAATTAGTAACTAAATTTGCTTAACTTTGATAATGATATACAAGGTGTTAGGGGTATGAATGTGCAGATTTCAAGGGCAACTACTAGACGTTAAGCTGAAACTTATGTACCATTTTCCTTTAAAGTGCATGGTTGCATAAATATAAAATAAAATTAATCAAAATTTTAATTGTGAATATGTCATCACACCTTAATGATTTATTTTTGCAATTAGGATAACAAGGTAGAGCTACAAAAGATGAATTATTTGTGTCTTTACCATATGTTGCTAAAATTATTCGTTCAGCCACAAAGTGACATTAAAGGACTGTATTTCTGCATGTCTATTGCAGTGAAGTCACAGGCTTATGCTTGGCAACCCCACAACACTGGCATGGATTTAGAATGGAAGATCAGGAATGTAAACAGTACACTCACTTGGCATAACAGCAGGTTCCATTAAGTGCTTCAGATGTGTCAAATGCATTCAGAACTATGACAGTCTTTAAAAATCAAGAGTATGCTTCTTGCCTATGGCAAAGCTGATTGCAACACACATGAAGCACGACACTTGGGATAAGTTTCCCAATAGGAGAATTCCAAACTCATGAGTCAGAGCATAGAGTCTTAACAGAGCACATTTTGAGCATTTACTGTAAATAGTCATCATGTTGCAACTACTGACCATTAATAAATTTCCTGTTTGGTAATCAATGTGCCTTTGATTTAATCTTACATGATACACCTGAATGAAGTATTTGTATAACTAACATATGAATTTGCTTTCCTAGACCATCTTATGCATAACCTGTTATGTTTAAATCATGTGAATATGATCAAATAGTTTAAAAGAAAACCACTCCATGCATCCTTACTAGCAGTAGTTGATAAACACGTCTTTCAAGTGCTGATCTAGTTGAGACTTCCACCTGTTGTAGGTGGAATAGCAAACGAAAACAGCAATATTGAACTCTGAAATCCTACTCTGTTGCCAAACTGTGCAGGTAATGTATTCAGTAATGTTAAATTAATGTTCAGTTATAATAATTATAAATTATTATTTATTTTTTAATAGATAAAATTGTTATGGGACTTTATTATTCAACATATTTGGATCTCCAAGCTCATGAAATCTGCACACTCATACCCAAAAACTTTATATATCAAAACAGATTTAATTTAGTCAAACAATTAAATAAAATTTGGCCAGAGAGCCAGGCAACCAGGGGGCCAAAGGGAGAATGAATGGCTAGACTGCAGTCTGTACTTTGACTTTGTGGGTTCATAGAATTAAAATTTTTGCTTGCAGAGATTTAGAACGTTCTTTATTTCAATAAAAAAAAACTTTGTTCACAACTTACAGGCTTTAAAGTGATGTGACATACACAAATTGCAGTGGTCTCTCACTGCTTCACCACACATAAACAAACGAAAGAATGCACTTGTGGTACACTTAAAAAACAGCTGCACACACACAATTAACAGCTCAACTCGCAACTCCATTAAGAACTGACTGTTCTCACACCTTGCCGCTTATTTATGCCCGAGCCATTGTTTCTCGAAAGCTGCCGAAGTTTCACAGCCTTTCACGACAGCAAGAGAAGGAAAGAATTATCCAGACATCACTCTGTCTCTTTCTCTCCCTGCTTCTATCTCTCTCGGCAAGCGCCTAGCACTCGCTGGCAGTAGCACAATGATGCCTTGGCAACAGTACTTAGGATAAGGTAGGCAATAGAAATATTGTAAATTATGTAAAATGGAAATAAAGATACATTCATTCATTTAAACAAAATTTAGTTTAGTCACCTATATTATAATTTATTGAAAATATTGTTTTAAATTTCAATTCTTTATGAAATGTTTATTCGGAAAAACTATTTGTAGTTAGTTTATTGACACTTCATCACTTACATCTTTTTATATTATTGAGCGACTAGTTAAGAAGGCCATCGCCTCCATTTTCAATCTCTCTCCAACTGGCATCTGTTGTCGTCTGCTCTCCTCTCTCTGGCGGTGGAACTATGAATTTCTTTGTCAAATTATCTACTGGTGGGATTTCAAAGTTCATTACTCGGTCCTTATTTTTCCATATGAATATGTTCTCCCATGTTGTCAGATTATTTTGGTTTATCAGTGTCATGATTTTCGTGCCAAAAATGAAATGCTACTGCTGACTTATCTTCTTGTTTCATTCTGATGTTTCCAAAGTGCTCTTGACTCTGGTTTTTAGATTTCCTTTAGTGTGAGCTATGTAGCATTTCTTACTTAGGATTAAAATTGGATGCAGGAGGCAAATGGGAAAAACAAAAGAAATCAGCACTGGCAAAAGGGAAAGCAGCAATGATGGCTGTGAGAGGGTGTCTATATAAAATGCCAGAGATGGAGATGAAATGGTTGGAAAGAGTATATAGTTCTGTAGTCGAGGCCAGAATGCTATATGGCATTGAAATATGGGGGCTTGAGAATGGGTGGGAAGTTGTGGATCAGATACACAGGATGTTCTGTAAGGAAGTTTTGGGGCTGCCAATGGCAACAGCAAACGAAGTTGCTCAAATTGAAATGGGGAGAGTAACAAGGAAAGGGTTAATAATGGAAAGAGCCTTGAAATACTGGCATAGGATCTTGAATTTAGATGAAGGACTCTTATTGCAACAATGTTTAAAATATCAAGAAGCAAGTCTGCAAAGCTCGGGCTGGGCAAGCACTCTACGAAACAATTTAGAAAATAATGGCTTAGGGGATATTTGGAGAAAAAGAGAGAGAAATTATAAAGGTTTCTGGAAGGGTGTTAGAAAAAGATTTGAAGATATAGAGATTCAAAAACTGTTCAGCCAGTTAGGTGAAAAGAGGTCATTGGTATATTATGTTGAGTTAAAAAGTGGCTGGGGAAGGGAGCAGTATATAGATAAAACCATTAATGAAGAAAGGAAGGGGATAGCATGGCTGAGAGCAGGAGTGTGGAGGCTAAAAGGGCAGCGGAATGGGTTTGTGAAAGACAAGTGCCCATTGTGTGGGGGTAAGGAAGATGTGGAACATATCCTTTTCGAATGCAGGGAAACAGAGATTTGGCGAAAAGAATATATCTGGAGAAAAATTAAGCGAAGTCCTGATATATGTAAAATTATAGATAAAAATCTCAAGAATGTAGGTCAGTTCTTAGATAAAGTGAAAAATAAATGGAAGTGGACTGTAAAAAAAGGAAATGAACAATAGTGTGTAAGCAATAGTAGTAATGGTAGTAGTAATAGAAATGTAAGTAGTGTACTACACATTTTGTAATTCAATGGGCTGCTCACCAATTAATGGCCTGGGCCAAATACTGGTGATCAGCTCAACAGCTGTAATAGCTTAGTACACAAATAAATAAAAAAATAAAATGTAGCATTTTTCACAGTTTTTACAACTTAGTTGGTATATTCTGGATCTGTTAATTGATGGGATTTCATCTTTTGTTTTTTAATTTAGCAGTTTTAAAACTGAGTGTCCATTAGTAGGTGCCAAGATGATATTTTGTTTCTAAAAGTTCTTTTTGAATTTATTAAATTTTTTTGGGTGATATGTGAATGAACTAATATGCTGTTGCTTTCTTTTTCTTTTGTAAATGTGGTTGCGTCCTTAATGTTTTCTTTACTTTAGCTTTTTTAATTTTCTTAAACACCAGACTTTTCTAGAATCCATTTTCTTCTGCTATGTGTAGTATGGCTTTTTGTACTTTGAAGTATTCTACTTTATCCATGGGTATGTTGACTAGCCTGTAAGTTCAAGAGGTCCCGAGTTCGAATCTTGGTCAGGGTGAGTTACCTGGATAAGGTTTTTTCACGGTTCTGGGGTTTTCCCTTATCCTGAAAGACGAATGTCGGGTAACTCTAAGCTCCATGGACCCTAGACGCATTGAGCGTCATTTCACCCATTTCATTCATCATCCGCTATGACTAAATGTTGGAGGACGCAAAAAAAAAAAAAAAAAAAAAAAAAGTCTGTGTTTAAGACTGTTTATTATTGCATGTTTATGTATGATTAAGTTGTAGTTATTGCTTTTTATGTAATTTTCTGAATGTGTTGGTTTCCTGTAATTTCCAAATTTTATTTTTGTGTTACTCCTGATGATATTTAAATCCAAGAAAGAGAGTTTTCTATTGATTTTCTTTTGTACTATGAATTTGATAGTCCCTTCTTGCATATTGAGTAATTTTAATGCATCATGTAAATGTTTATTTGGCACTATTGCAAAGATGTCATCAAAGTATCTATACCAAACTTTGAAGATCCATAAGAAGGCCTTTTTAAAGCTGAAGAAGTTTTGTTCAACGCATAATTTTGTTAGTGAAATGTATTCTTCTGCTTTTACTGTTTCCATTACTATTGTAGTTAGCCACTTTTTTTATTAGAGTCTGTAATTTTTCTGTTGGTATGCTTGGGAATAAAGATGTGACATCAAATGGAAACCAGTCTGTCATTTTTATATATTTAATTTTTTCTACCAGATCTAAAGAGTTTTAAAATTTTGGATAACTATTGAATTTATTTAGCAACCATTTAGCCAAATTATATGTGGGGTTATTTATGCTACTAGGCATATGTCTCAAGCCTTCACCTGTTTTGTGAATTTTTGTTAGCTCATATACTCTTGGTAATGTTTGGATTATCTACTTTAATTTTGTGAAATTCTTTTTTGTTTATTACTTTGCTCTCTTTTAAAGTTTTATTTGTAGTTTCAGTGCAGTACTTCAATGGGTTAGTTACTACTTTTTGGTAATTATTGTCTTCTAACATGTCTTCCATCTTCTTTGTCTTCCATCTGCTTTTTCCAAAATTACTAGTTTGTTTCCCTTGTCTGCTTTAGTGTAAATGAGATCATTGAGGAACAAAATATCATCTTGGTACCTACTAATAGACACTCAATTTTAAAATTGCTAAATTCAAAAACAGAAGATGAAATTCCATCAGTTAACAGATCCAGAATATACCAAATAAGTTGTAAAAATTGTGAAAAATGCTACATAGATCAAACTAAAAGAAATCTAAAAACCAGAGTCAAAGAGCACTTTAGAAATATCAGCAAGAAACAAGAAGATAAATCAGCAGTAGCATTTCATTTTTGGAACGAAAATCATGACATAGATCCAAATCCAAAATTATTAAAAGGAGTGATAAACCAAAATAAACAGACAACATGGGAGAACTTACTCATAGGGAAAAATAAGGACCGTGTAATGAACTTTGAAATCCCACCAGTAGATAATTTGACATTCATAGTTCCACTGCCAGAGAGAGGAGAGCAAACGACAATGATGCTAGTTGGAGAGAGGTTGAAAATGAAGGCAATGACTTCCTAAACTAGTCCCTCAATAATATAAAAATGTAAGTGATGAAGTGTCAATAAACCGACTACAAATATCAATCACACCAATCACACATAATGCATAGCAGAAAATTAATTAGTCTTGATGACACTACACAAAACAAGCTAATCTCGTACATTGATACTTCACAGTTTGGAACTGTTATTGAATTGAAGTAATATAAGTAATTCAAACAGATAACAAACGGGAAAACAAAACTAAAGGCTGTCAAAACTTATTTATTACAGAAAGTATTTTACTCCGTGGAAGAATATAAACAGATGAGGTAGAATATGCTATTTACACTTCTCAACTTTATAAACATGTTTGTAAATATTATTGTATTTATTTTATGTATATACAAATTGACGATCCATGTAAAAAGCTTTACAGTTGGAGATAAATAAATATCAATATCAAATAACCTTTTTATTGTTTAAGGTACAAAGTTAATTTATTTTGGAAAAAGTGTGTAATACTTTGTTAAAATATTCGTTTACAGTTGTTCCTAGCTTCACAACTCACCCTGAAAACCTAACAATAAAGTCTGGAGGATTGGCAGAACTGAGATGTGCAGCAGATGGTGTACCAGAACCTACTATCACATGGTACAAAGATGGCCGCAGCTTAGCAGCAGGAGGACGTGTCAGTATCTCATCTGAAGGTCAGTTGATTATCTGATCCTTTTTCTCTGACATTAATTTTAATGTTGCTTGTGTTATCTCACTGAAAACAACATTAAATTCTCCAAAAATCTTGCTCATGGGAATTTAATATAATGCTGGTATGTTTCCCATGGCAACTCAGTCTAAGACATGGAAAGCTGAAGATATATGCTCCAAATCCCATCTATTGTACTGAACTTTTACTTTCTTTACCATGTACATGTAGATAAAGAGAATATTACATTTCTTCCAAATACTGTACCAAAATTTTAGTGAAAATATATATTCTGAGGTCCTTGAAGCCAAAAAAGCATTTTTAGAAATTGGTTCATGGTGTGTATTTATGTTTTTTAATGCATAATTCAAAAATAAAAAGTGCTTAAACACTAAACTTGGTTAAATTTAAAGGCAGTCGATTAATGACACTAAACATTAATCCTCCAGACTTTTGTTTAGTGTCATTAATCGACTCCCTTTAAATTTAATTTATTACAACAACACTGTTTTCAACACTTCCAAGAAAGGATCTAAATTTGGTATTTAAGTTAATTGATGGCAATTAATTATTTCTTCATACTAGCCGTATACAGGCTAAGGTGTTGGATAGATAGTCAACCTGAAAAATTCAATGCCATGGCCGAGATTTGAACCATGGATCTCCTGGTTTCCGTCCAGTCGCTCTTACCCTTTGAGCTACCATGGCCAATGTGTCGTTCTGACATTAAATTTTCCAATTGAGTCCAATATATTTTCCCGTTAAACCACTAGGGGCGCTTGTATCCGAGACACACTGTTTATAGCGACTTACTATCGTAAGTACTTGAATCCCAGGCTTCATTAAACTCTTATTATTTAAGTTAATTAATGGAAATTAATCATTTCTTCAAACTAGCCATATACATTCAACTTCAGCATCTTCCAAGGATGCAATAGAAAATTTTCAAGAAAATCCCCACTCAAAACTAGCATTTACTGGAATATTATTTTGAAAATTTTCATCTCCTCAAAAATAGCTCAAACCAATTTTACTGAAACCCATACATTTAATATATTATCACATTTGTGAACATGAAGCTGTTTTGGAGGGAAGAGTGTAGCCGGGCAATTTACCTGCCATCGTAAAGGAGAGGGTACAGCGGAATTGCCTCCCCTTGCTGATTGTTGCTTGGTGGGATGGGAGTGGTGCACTTTCAAGGACTGCCAGTGGCTGCCATTATGAAAACATCACTGTTGTTACTGTTGTTACCACATTCTATACTGTTCCAGAATGCAATATGAGAACATTTGGCTTCTGGAACGATCTACCATGCCCAGCAGGTTTATATTAAAACTGATGCAAGGCCTGCAGCAATCAGTAGTGAAGAGTAGTAGTGAAGAGCAGTGAGCCTACAGTGAGTAGTGAGAGCAGTGTAATGCAGCTCCATGGGGGGGAAAAGTCGTGGAAAGCCGTGGAATGGCGCTTAAAGCAGTTTATAGGCAGTAAGTGCGGCTCTGTAATAAGGAATCAGGGAACTTTGAACAGGCAGCAAAGTTTTAGTGCAAATATCAGAGTGGTGTTCACAATCAGTGTGTAGCACCATATAAGAGGTGAATCTGTGTGCATGCATGTGCATGGGTATATGCATGCATGCATGCGTGTCAGAAAGGCAATGCAAACAGTGCGTGTTAGAGACATAAATAAACATTGTAGAGATGTATCAAAGTGTTTGTATTTGTGTAAAAGAGAGGCTGATTGTATGTTAGCATTGGGCTAATGATTAAGATGAAAATAAAGCAGTTCTGCAGCTTTGTCAAAATATTTTCATGACAAATGAAATGTACACCTCTAACTTTATGCAAATGTTCTCAGAAGTCTGCCTCCATTTTGGATGGTTTTTGTATAACTGGTAAACTGTAAGAAATAGACAAAATTTTACTGTACAAAAAAAATGTAGATCACTTTAAAATGCACAGTTTATATCAAATACAAGCTTTAGTTGAGTCAACCACTGTGGAGATATTCCTTGTTATTGCTTTAAAGTATTCAAAAGCTTACACTTCTCTCAAATGGGAAATCAATACATGGTGACCAACTCTTAAAACATTTGGCTGTTGCTTAAAGTCTGTTGTACTCCCATATTTCCATTGTACCTGCAATAAAATATGCAATAAAACCATTTCTCAAATGTTTATCTTGATTAGCATGAAGTAGATGGAAGAATAAGCTTTAGAATAACAGTTTTTTTGAAGAATAGATATGCAACAAATCAGAGTTTTAAAAATATCTTTAAAACATAAGTATTATGGCTACAGAAATCAAAGATTGTAACAAATAAGCAATTAGCTTAGCACTAGCATTATGCTTAAGACACTATTGCATATACTCAGAACAAACACAACTGATACATCATCTTGAATCACACTCAGAAGCAACAGATACCAGTAGCATATAAAAGAACTGCAGGGTCAGTGGCACTGATAAGATCCTAGCAATTGACAGCATTATTAACAAACAAAATATTTAAATATTTTGGTTTGAATCATAACTAAATTGCTGAATCACACTTGGTGGTATCCACTGAACTTAACAAACTCTCACTATCAACTTATTGACAGACCCTTGAAAGACATCCAGCAACTGCTAACCAGCCACTTATGCAGGACCCAAACTTCTAGAGTCATTTTGCAAAAGAAATATTCTGGAGCAGCACAAAACAATTCCTCTGGAGCTGAAAAACAGGATACAATGGCTGTTCAGTGAAAAGTACCAACCATTAACGCAGGTGCTGTCCAGTTCAGTATGCACTAGTCCCATGCCTCAAAAATAATTAGCCATGATCATGGTAACACTGTGTGTTGAATTAAAGTAGATTTTACAATTTATAGCTAAATATAATTTTTTGGCAATTTGTACCATTTAGCACCTCTAAAAATATCATTTAAGCAAAAGTGCATAAAAAAAATTTAAATGTTCATAGTTTTCCTCCACTTTAAGCATGAATATCTTTTGAAGGTATGAACAGCATTTTAATATTTTAAGTATATTCTACATGAATTTTTATTTTCTCCTCCTAAAGGTCATCAGCTCACAATCCAACATGCGAAGGAATCTGACTCAGGGTTGTATGTCTGTCGAGCACAGAACACTGTTGGGTTCAAGGAAACAAGTGCACATTTGTTAATAAATGGTGGCTACAGGGATATCACTTCACACTTTGCACAGAGGGATGGCGCAGGACCCAAGATGGTAGTAACACCTTACAACATGGAGGCTCCAAAGGGCAGTACCATTGAGGTTCCATGCAAGGCTGAGGGATCACCCAAACCAACCATTGTATGGACCAAAGATGGCTCTACCTTGGTTATGACCAAGAGACACAGGTAAAGAATGTGTTATGTTTAATATTCATGTGCTTGTTTCATTTATTCATTTTTTTTGTATCAAAACATAGTATTTATTTATTCAATGCTAAATACATTTACATTAGAGTCTTCCTTTTTGGCCACAGCCATTTTCTGGTAGATGTACATTTTCCATTTAAAATAAATCTTTATTTCTCTAGAAGTAATAAATTCATAGTATACATTATTTATTTTTACTATTTCTCTTAACAACAATATACTTGTATCAATGTATTTACTGCTAAATTCATTTGGTGTAATTGGCTATGAGTTTACATTTTTATTTTCTTTCTCTTTTCATTGTCCAGAATCACTTGTTCCTCACTTGACTTAAATACTGCTGTGTTTTCCTAATATCTTTACAATACATTTTAATTAAACTACTTTTTCTATCTGTTTTACACTACTTCTAATCCTGACATTTTTACCACTTTTCCATTCCTTTATCCATAAGCATGATTCAATTTATACTATTTTTATGGATAGAGTCAACATGAAAAATTCAATGCCATGGACTATTTTTATTTATACAATATTTCTCACATATACATGCAGTGGCGAAACATGCATCAAAGCACTGGTTGTGCTGCTTCCTCAAGAATTTCAGGAGAAAAAGAAGAAAAGCAAGAAAATTAATGCCAAATAATATTTTATTTACTGTGGATATATGTCCAAATTTATTTGTGAACTTCCACAGTTCTGTGGACAATTTGACAGCTGCTTAGATTCAAGTAACTAGTTCCACAAGCTCATTTAATTCTGAATATTTCTGTATCTATGCAACCATGCTTTTTAGGTTTCCGGAAACAATCACAGTTATTTGATAGGAAGCACTGACAAATTTTGTCATATGAAGTCTCTGTAGCATGTGAAGAGTTTTTTTTTTTTTTTGTTTTTTTTTATGTGGTGCAACTGTAAATATATTTCAATACATTGGCAATAGTATTTTATATAGATTGGTATTTGGTGGTGATAAATAGGAAATTCTTAAATTCCTATGAGTAAGGACTAGCACAAAATTAATATAATTTTGAGTCTAACTAGTACTCAATGCTCCATATATTGCTAGTGTTTACCTAGAAGGTAGACAGTAGCTGAGGATGTTAGGAAGCTCCTAGCAAAACGCTTTCTAAGTACACACTAGCAATATATGGAGCACTGAGTACTAGTTTGACTCAAAATTATATTAATTCTTGCAAAGTTTTAAGTCATTAGCAAAAGTGTGTGAATGGCATACTTTCTCCAGTTTAGGCTAACAGCCAGCTCTAGGAAAAATTGGGACTTCTGAATGGAGAGAGGAAGCAAGAATATGTCTAAGTTAATTGATGGACATTAATCATTTTTTCACACTAACCATATATAGGCTGAGGTTTTAGATAGATAGAGTTGACATGAAAATTTCAATGCCATGGCCGGGATTTGAACCACGGATCCCCTGGTTTCTGTCCAGCTGCTATTACCCATCGAACCACCATGACCAACGTGCCATCTTGACATTAAATTCTCCAATTGACTCATACTTTCCCGGTAAACCACTAGGGGCTCTCATATCTGAGATACACTGTTTCATGTCAGCTCTACCTAAAACCTTAGTCTAAATATGGTTAGTGTGAAGAAATGATTAATTTCCATCAATTAACTTAAATAATAAGAGTTTAATGATGAAGCCTGGGATTTAAGTACGTACGATAGTAAGTCACCATAAACAGTGTATCTCGGATATGAGAGCCCCTAGTGGTTTACCGGGAAAATATGAGTCAATTGCAGAATCTGATGTCATGACGGCACGTTGGTCATGGTGGCTTGATGGGTAAGAGCAGCTGGACAGAAAGCGAGGGATCTGTGGTTCAAATCCTGGCCATGGCATTGAATTTTTCATGTCGACTCTATCTATCTAAAACCTTAGCCTATATATGGCTAGTGTGAAGAAATTATTAATTTCCATCAATTAACTTGTATAATAAGAGTTTAATGATGAAGCCTGGAATTTAAATACTTACGATAGTAAGTCGCCATAAACAGTATATCTCGGATATGAGAGCACCTAGTGGTTTACCAGTAAAGTATGAGTCAATTGGAAAATTTAATGTCTTGATGGCACGTTCGCCATGGTGGTTTGATGGGTGAGAGCAGCTGGACGGGAACCGGGGTATCCATGACTCAAATCCTGGCCATGGCTTGAATTTTTCATGTTGACTCTATCTGTCTAAGAATATGTCTGCTTGTAGTGTGACCAGACTTGCAGTACAAGAGGGGTCTACATGTGACAGTACAAAAGAAAGAGTACTGAAGAGTAGCCTTAGTTCTTTGAGTTATTATTCTCTCTTATTTTAATGAAAATTATTTGATGCTTCCCTTGCTTTGAAAGTCATGCCTCGCCACTGTATATGTGTCATAGCCTATCACATTTTGGCACACATTACTTAGGTCTTCTCCCCAAAATAGGCAACTCATTGTTTTCACAGAACTATCCTTTCTGTTCTCGAAGGTTTTCGAGAGACTTTTCTTAGCCCACTTGTCCCCCTTTCTGGGTGACATTCAAACCATCCCTCCTCACCAGTTTGGCTTTCGTCCTGGGCATTCTACATCACAGCAGTTGCTGCGCGTGGTGTAGGCTGCAGCCCTGGGTTTCCAGGACAAGGCATTCACCTCGGCGGTTTCTCTGGACGTGGAAAAGGCTTTTCTACGACCTGGCACACGGGTCTTCTGTACAAATTCATCCAACTGGAGCTACCCACTCAAGTCATTCACCTTCTTCACTCTTTCCTAAAACATAGATTCTTCACTGTCACAATGGCGGGAAAAACATCTACATGAAGGTCTATACGCGGCGGAGTCCCCGAAGGTTCTGTGTTATCCCCTATGCTCTACAGCGTATACGTGGCTGACCTTCCCACTGAACAGCACGTCAACATAGCACAATATGCTGATGACGTGCTGCTATTTTCAACAAACAGACATCCACGCAGAACCTTCAACCCCATCCAATGCTACCTAATCCTCCTCCAGGATTGGTGCACGCTTTGGCGATTGTCCATTAATACGGAGAAAAGCCAAGTGATATTGTTCACCAAGCGCCGCTTTCCCGCCAATTTCCCCCAATTTACCTACTTCGGGCAAGGGATCAGGTGGGAGAATTCAATCAAGTACTTGGGAGTCAAGCTGGATAAGGGCCTAACTTTTCGGGAGCACATCCAGGAGCAAGCTCATCGGTCGTGTGGTGCAGTGGCATCACTATACCCTGTGCTTTGGTCTGCAATGTCTGTTCCCCTAAAGTTGCGCCTCTTTATGGCTCTGGTCCTCCCTATCATGCTCTATGCATGCGAAGTCTGGGGTATGGCCGCAGGCTCACACCTAGTTCTGCTCCAACGTGCACAGAATAAATGCCTTCGGATTATTTATTCTGTTTGCACAAGGTTCCCCGTGAGATTACTTCACGAGGCTTCATCCCTCCGATATGTGGAGGATGAAATTAGGTGCCGGGCGACAAAATTCTTTGAGGGTTTGCCCCAACATCAGAGTGCCCTCGTCAGATCCCTTGGGGATTATGTCCCTCGTGAGCGTCGCTTAAAGCGATACCGGTTACCCCGCATGTCTTGCGGTCATTACCGGTAACCACATGATCTCCATTCCAGCCTAAGCTAAATTTCAGCTAATCCAAAATTTTATTCTGGAAAATTCAAAATTATACATACCTTCTGCCTAGTTTAACTAATCCACCAGTGGTACACGCTGTCTGTGGCACCCGGTTCATCATTCCCTGAGGAGCAACAAGCTACCTTCCTACACTACCCCCACATAATCTACACCCGTCATTCTGCAACATCCACATCCCGCCACTACGTGGTTAAGCTCTTCCCAGAGCAGGTACATGATTTGACCACCCTTCGGGCTGTCCAAACAGCCCGCCAGCATGGAGTTGAGTTGAGTTCACAGAACTACACTAACCCAATACCCTTCTCTTTCCAATATAAGTATCTAAAATCTATTCTTTATTTAATTATTAACATAATTTACAAAATTCTTCTCATTCAACTTAAAGTATTCTCAATTTATCACATTATAACCTTCCACTTTAATCACTTTTAATCACCTTAATTATAAAACGAAAAAAACAGAAGCTATTGACATGAAGCAACAAAACTTAAACAAATTATGATCAATATTAGACATTAAAAGTTTACTTATCTTAGATAATATATATATTTTTGAATATTTATTATAATTTGTTTACCTTAATTATGTTCACAGTTAATTACTTAAAAACCTTTTCATCCTCATCATTTTTATAAACTCTAATTTTACAGTCTTAATTATTTCACCTTTCATTGATCATTTTAATATTACTATGTTACCACTCCTTTTATTAATGCATATCTTCCTTGTTTCATTATACTTCACTTCCATTAAAACACCTAATCCCATAAACTGCTCTTTTTTTCTCATCTCTCATCTTCTGTCTCTTCCTGTTCTATATTGCCAACAATACCTTCATCTCCATTGACTCCACCTGCCTCTTCTCCTTCTCAGGTCCAGTAGTTGGCTTCAACTTTGTATGAATTAATAAAAATGTTTCTTATAAAGTTGTTTGATTGGAAGATTTCTGTCTGATATTTGACCCCTGCTCCCAAAATTGATATTTCACTGATCCCAATTCTGATGATGACTATTGATAAAATCAAGTTGAAGTGAAAGTTTACATATGCTTTTGTTATAAATATTTTTACATCAAACATTTTAATAGTATTATTTTCCTAAATAACTTCTGTTACAGGTCCTCTGGTTCATCCTGTATAATTTAGTTTATGAAATGTTTTTTTTTTTCAGGGCAATTGATTTTATTAATGGAGATCATGTTACTTTTACAGGATCTCAGCTGTAGGAAGCTTGTTTATTTCAAACGTTACCAGTGATGACACTGGATCTTATGAGTGTTCTGCACTTAACAGCAATGGTCGTTCCAAAGCTTCTGGCTACATCACAGTTAAAGGTAAGTCCGTCCCTTGAATGAAGACCTACAACAGTTTGAGAACAAAGACATGTAATGAAGTGATTGTTTGTTGCAGAGGAGGCATTCATGGGTCCTGGAGACCAGTTTGTGCAGTTGGCATTTGAAGAGGCAAGTTCTGCTGTAGATAAAGCTGTGAATGATACATTGAGCAAGTTGTATGCTCGCAGCCGTGATAAAGGAAGTTCACCTGGTGAACTCTTTAGGCTGTTCCGTTTTCCAAATGAAGCTGCACGTAGCGTAGCCCGAGCTGCAGATGTATACGAGAGAACACTTGTAAATATAAGGAAGCATGTAGAAGCTGGCATGAATATAAATCTTACAACAGGTAAATACATTTCTGTCTGTATACAGAAGTATTTAATTTATGTACTAGTCAACACATTTAGCAATAATGCTTAATTGGTGGTACTAGTATCGTGTTTACATGCAAGTCTTCATTATACAGAACACAAAGAGTTGCTACATTGGTTGCAAGCAAACAATGCTAGAAATATACCTTTCAAGTAGTAAATATTAAACAGTTAAATTACACAATGTTTTACATGGTTAAATTTTTAACCTTTGGGTGCCAAGATCGAATGTAAGTCAATGCAATTTGTGCAAATAAATTTCCAAGAGATGATCTGCTTTAACTCACAGAAGTTCGTTACATATTCAAATAATTTGAAAAGCATGCAACATATGCTGTTAGTAAGAATCCTCCTCTGGTGTCTATGAGTAACATGCTAGCCTCTGGTTTCCAATGTCAACCTAATGGAGAGTGATGAATAACAATAATCCTAGCTTAGTTTCTACAAAAGAGAAGCAAAGTCAGTGATGCCATGTCATAGATTAACTACACGTAAAAGAGCTTCAAGCCTACTAAATAAAATTAAGCAGTCTTTCACGATCAATATAGAATGTAATGCCGATAACCATGTACTTAAAGAGCATCCATTTTAGATTAAAAAATGCTGAAACTGTATACCTATGCTATGACAGAGCATTGAGGTGTACTGACCTTCAGTGACACAGCATTTTATTCATTTGTTATTTTGTTTATAGAACAGTGAAATGTTAGTAACCTTGCATACAGTAAGTGATGAAAAACAAATAGCTGTGTGTGAAACATCACATTTTAACTGACAGTTTAAACAGTATCTAATAATTAAATTTTAGATGAGTCGCATTTTTTAACACATCTGCTTCACTTTCGTACCTATTTTGAGGACATTAATAATTTTTCGCTTCACTGTGGTGTTCCAATACAGTTGAATCTCGAGTATCTAATAATGTTTTAATTACTTTCACTTCCCTCCCCTTGTTCTTGATAAAATTATTGTACAATGTAAATCTCCAGCAGTAGAGGTCTACTAGTACTGCAACTGCTTCATAAATATATATATATATATATATATATATATATATATATATATAGTTGCATCCATGTTCATATCTCCATGTTATTTACAGATTTCTCATACAAAGACCTGCTATCTCCATCACATCTTGAGCTGGTAGCCAATCTCTCTGGCTGCATGATGCATCGACCACATACTAACTGTTCAGATATGTGTTTCCATGGCAAGTACCGTTCAATAGATGGAACATGTAACAATCTGCAACATCCAATGTGGGGTGCATCTTTAACTGGATTTCGCAGAGTTCTCAAACCCATCTATGAAAATGGTTTCAGTATGCCTGTGGGTAAGTGTCCAATTAAAATTATACTCACATCACTAAGTATATGGAAATACTGTGAAATGATGCTATAATTAACTTTAAAGAGAGTCGATTAAAGACACTGGACAACACTTACTTTTAAATTTTTCCGGAACTAGTTTCAGAGGCTTTGCCTCTATCATCGGCCGGCTCTCAACTCGACTCGAGAGCCGGCCGATGATAGAGGCAAAGCCTCTGAAACTAGTTCCGGAAAAATTTAAAAGTAAGTGTTGTCTAGTGTCTTTAATCGACTCTCTTTAAAGTTAATTTATCATAACAACACTGTTTTCAACACTTCCAAGAAAGTAATTGATGCTATAATGATTACATATTTTGATAGTAATTGTTCCTTTTGTTAGCTCCAAAATGATATTTAATTTTATTAAATTATACAGATTATACAACATATTTGTGTGTGAATGTATCAAAAATAGGTATTGGCTTACTAGAAGCTGCATTTTCTTGCAGAACTGACAAATGCTTTAAATATCTGCTCTGTAATTGAATGGAGCAGTCTTTTGTACTGTTTATCAACAATATAATTCAATACTCTCGCTGCAAAAATTGTTATATAGGTATGAGATTGTTTCTTGTACCATGTGCACATTTGGTTGTTATACCAGTTTGAGGCTAAACATAGTCAAACACCCAAGAGACATTTGCAAGAGCTTTACCTTTACCTTCAAAGCATTGTAAGTCACTGTTTCCTTACGGCCGTATGGTTCAAAGGCATCAATTTTGGAACAGACAGCATATTTTCAGAGTGATTCAGTTCTCAGCATTGACATTTTCTGTGTTAAAATGTTAAGGTTATTGGCTAAGTACAAATGTTGGGAAGGGGAAGAAGGGTGTGGAAAAGTGTATTGAAATGAACAGCATAGATTTGTTATTTTTAACAAACTTGAGTTCTATCTCACCTGAAACTTATGAATTGTGGCTATTTAGTCTCCCATGACTTACAACTTAGCCTTCTTTGTATCCTGCAAAGTCTTCATCTTTGAGAGAATTCTTTCCACCTCAGGCCATCAATAAATGGTGAATTGAGTCCCAGAATGCAAGATGCAGTCTTTCATGTTATTGTCTCTCTGCTAAACAAATTTGAAAATCTTAGAAAATCATAATACAGAGATACTCTCACTTGAGATCCATTCTAACATTTGGTGTAGCAACACCTAGATTTACATACACACAGTGTTGATGCTGCATATTGTTGGAGTGTGCAATGTTACCATCTGAAACTGCATTGAATCTTATATCACCACATTTGCAATTATCTATATATCATCTATATATCTTAATTATTTTGAATTAACATGTCCTATAGCATATGTAACATTTTTCAATGGATGAAATAAATACAATAAAATATTGAATATTGTATCATATCTCCTATTAGCAAGTCAAAATGTATCCAAGACCTCACTGGATCAGCAACTGCTAAAGATGATTGGTTAGTCCCACATAATACCTACCTGTCTGATGTAATCTAACAATATCGTTACTTTGTCCAGTTTTTCAAAATGTCACTTCATTAATTTACACTGTTATTTAATGAATTAGTTAAATTTTCCCTGAGACTTTGTACGACTCCTTCTGATAACTTCATTTATTTGTTTAGTTAATCAAATTGAAAAAAAGCAACTGAAATTATTAATAGCAAAGTAAATGTAATTCAATAAGCTATAATAATTAGTGACAATTATGTAAAAAATGAAGCTGGTTACAGTGAAGCAACAAATACTAGACAAATATAATTATTTGTGTCACAAAATTCACTTATCTTTGAAGAAAATGATGTAAATTTTCTTATTAATTAATTGAATTAATTGATAATCTTATTATCAGTTAATAAGAACATTTACATCATTTTATTCAAAGATAAGTGAAGTTTCTGTTACAAATAATTACATTTGTGTTGTAACTAGTGATAACTTCATTTATCTTTGATATGAATGGTTGCGGCAGAAACAATAAGTGAGTTTTAAAGTGAAAAATATTTTAATGCATAGTAATTATTTATATTTCTGTTACATAATCTTAAAGTATAGTTCTTGGAGATTGAAGAACACTTCTCATTTTTTGAATGTGATGTCTTACATGTCCACCACCTTTATCTATACATGTCTGTACTTGACGTTTGAAGTCTCTCATAACTTTCCGTAACATATCTGGCTGTATTGCAGCCTTCTTCTTTCGGTTTCGATGTCTTAATTCTGCAATGTTTGTTGGTCTGCTCTCAAACACTTCATGTTTAAGATAACTCCACAAGGAATAGTCTGGTGCTGTCAGATCCAGGGAACTAGGTGGTCATGGCATGTCGTTGTACCGGGAAGTTAAATGTCTTGGAAACAAGTTTCATGCTGTCATGCTAATTACTGCAGTATGCACAGTTGTCCCATTCTACTGGAACCAAAGGTTATCAGTGTCTTGAATGAGTCACAAGTAAAATTTGGACCATGTTTCTGTAGCAGTGAGAATTTACCATATATGTTTCTCTATTTTCCTCAAAGAAATACGACCTGATTATTTTAGTGGCCGTTACAGCACACCAAACTGTCACCTTTTGATCATGAAGTGGATGCTGATGCAGTTCCTGGGGATTGTAGGGAGCCCAATAATGCATATTCTAAATTAAATGTAAAGGGAGTTGATTAATGATACTAAACAAAACTTACTTTTAAATTTTCCTGGAACATGTTTCAGATACTTCGCCTCCATCGTCAACCGGACATCAACAATGGAGGCAAAGTATCTGAAACATGTTCCGGGAAAATTTAAAGGTAAGTGTTGTTTAGTGTCATTAATCGACTCCCTTTAAATTTCATTTATTACAACACTGTTTTCAACACTTCCAAGAAAGCAAATGCATATTCTGTTTATTCCCATTGCCATGGACATGAAAATGTGCTTTGTCACTCGTCACTAAATTGTTTACCAGTGTCAGATATTTCGTTATCAATTCCATTATGCAGTGACAGAATTGCAAATGCACAGTCTTATCATGATCTGAGAGGTGATGTGCAATTTGAATCTTGCATGGCTGAAATTTCAAGCCTGAAACTACCATTCGTCTCATGCTTTGATCTGATATGTGTAAATCAACTGCATGCTTCTTCACTGACAGGCGTTGACTCCTGCACAGGAGCCTGCACTTGTGCTGTTTTCTTCCATGCATACAGAATGTGGTCACCCAGATGGTGATTTATTTTTAATACTACCATCTTCATTCCACTGTTGCACCCAATGCTGAATAGCATCCTTAGATGGTGCATCATGTCTATTCAATTTCTGTTGAAATGCCTGTTGTGTTGTTGTGATGGAACCCATTCTGAGATACCAAGTTACGGCACAAACATACTCTTCCACTGTCCAGCACTCCATGACTAACTAATGCATAGGAAAGAAAAACAAACAGCTGAAGTCATTTCCAAGGTTCACCATACAGTCCTGCCACATATCCATAACATTAAACCTGCCAGACTCAAAATAACAATTTATTCAAACCTCCTTAATTGTTTCTGCTGCACCCTGTATAATATATATTACATAACAGAATTAGTTTTACAAATCTACCACTTGCCAGGTTCCTTGCTAATGATACAAATTATGGATCTGCAAGAGCAGTCTTGTTATAACTTAAGTGCAGTTCATTTACTATTACAATTTATTGAATTTGTTTAGTTAGTTCACTGTTCATTGCCACCTAACTTTGTTTCTACATTCACTTCACTTTTGTGCACAACAACCTAGAAGCATAATGAAATATGTATGACGTAGTATTTTTTTTCGGACTGTTTATTCTTTGGAAAGATGAACCTAAGACATTTCCAACCCCGTGTAGTAGCAGCACTCTCTGCAGGTCACTCAGAGCACAGCGCTTCTCTTCACATCAAAAATGCATGAGCTAATTCCATCACTCATTTGTCCTTGACATTCACCTTGCTAGACTTTCTACTCTGTTGTTAAACTCACTCAACTTGCGAGAGTGCTTGATTATATGATATAATTTGTTCAGTACTAAAGAGAATACACCTTGAGCTATCCCTGAACTGAGCCCTAGTAGCCCTTTATCAACTCTTTAATACATACTTTGAACTACTCCTACCTGTATGTCTTTGGTGCAGACCTTTAAAATACAATTTTACAATAAAGTATGTTTAGATTGTCTTCTTTATTTGTAATCATTTTCTACACAATTGTCTGTATTGCTTCTTTTTATATTTTAATCATCTTCATTACCAAATATTATACTGTGACAAACGGACGAAACAACAAATGGTCATCTCAAGCTTCTTTATTGTCTCCAAAATCATTAGTGTAATTAGTGAACTAGCTTACAATCAACTTCTCATTTATACAAATACACAGCTTCAAGACTACTCTTAAATATTTCTTTGTCTCCCAACTTATATTGCTGGTAATCTCTCTGACTACACACAGGTTCACCTCTTACATGGAGTTGCACTGCAATTCTGAAGCAACAACATTGATATTTGCTTGTGAATTGTTTCATGCTTGTTCCACTGCCCACTGATTCCTCACCGCAGAGTCACACTTGCTGACTCAACTGAAGCTTTAAACACACACAAATTCTAAACATTAAACACATACTCTGCTAAGCTTCCAGTGGCTCCTATATACCCTGCTAGGCAGCAAATGATTTCTAGCGATGGAAACCTTTCAAATTACAGTTTTGAATGGTCTTTTGCACAGGAACAATGCAATTTCACTTTGGCCTTATGACATCTTCATGACATGAACTACTTGCTACCTGCCCTCTTCATCCAGTAGACAAGAGTCGCAGCAATTCCCTACCCATACTCGACACTCCCACAGCAGACGGCAATAGCGGTAACACTGTTACTTCTAACTCACTCTCATATTAGCAATTTCTATTAAATTTTTATTCTCTTCACTGGCTTCTTTATGTTTTATTTTAAATGTTTAAATCTACCCTTGCCTCTTCTTTATTACTTTTCTTTCCCACTTTCATTTCTGTTCAAAGTTTGTCTTTATTGACTTCATATTATCCTCATTATTTCCCTCCCTTTCCTCTTTCATCACATTTTCTTATCCTACTTGCTTATATAGTGATTAGAACTTTCCACACTGTTCCAGAATGATTGACATGGTGAAATATCCAGATGGTTCTAATTATCTGGTGATAATGCTTTGAGCATATTGCTTATCCGTTTATAGTTCCAGCTGCATAATGGCTATCTCCCAGTAACCTTGGCCATAGCTATTGCACCACAATATAAACTTATGTGAGAGTTTGTGATGCTCTAATGAGATATTGACACCAACAAATGGTTCAAAGTTTGTGTAATATTTTTGTCAAGGTTGGAAGAAGAACCTGAAGTACTATGGTTTCCACAAGCCCAGTGCAAGACTGGTCTCAACAAAAGTAATTAGTACCAAGGATATCACACCTGATGATCATATCACACATATGGTGATGCAGTGGGGACAGTTTCTGGATCATGATCTGGATCATGCCATACCCTCTGTCAGCAGTGAAAGTTGGGATGGCATTGACTGTAAGAGGTAGGCTAATGGTCTTTTCTCTGTTCTTCAATAAGTTTAATCACTTTATCTAAACTGAAACATTCTGGAATTGACTTGCTTTAAGGCTATAGATGACCTCCTTTAAGACAGAGATTGCTAAAGCTTTTTTAATGAAACCTTATTAACTATCAGAGAATGAATTGTGAGCAAAGCCACACAAGTTTAAAATAGGAAACATAAAGTTGCAACTGTGAGACAGGTTGATTAGTTTTCAAATGCAGTGTTTTATTGAGCTAAATTCTATGTTTACATATTTATAACTTATTTAATTAAACACATAACAAATTACCAGTTTCTGATTAACACACATTAACACATATTAACACATGCTACATGAAGTACTTTTACTTAATAGCACATCATATTCAATGAGAATAAGAATGAAACCAACTTTCCTGTGCCATAATAGAAATATTTGTAATTTCAGTTTTGTGCTACCTCCATCAAAATTCACATTAAATGTTCATCTGTATTAGCTAACCTTTATGTAGATTTACATATTTAATATTTACTGATATACATATATTGATGCAATCACTCATGCAAAGTCCTTGAGATTTGCGTTAATTTCTCATGGCTGGCTTGCGCCATTGATTTAACAATATGCTGAAGTGTGTTCAATTTTTACATGACATAATTTTATAATTAATGTTAATATAAGTTATACGAGGGCTATCCAGAAAGTAGATTACGTTTTGGAATAAAAAGTAAACAAAGTATAGGAAACAAATTTTATTATATACAGATGAAAGCCACACTCAAATACTACTTTTCGACATAGTCACCATTCAAATTAAGGCATTTATCGTAGCGATGTACGAGCTTGGAAATTCCTTCGTCGAAAAATTCGGCCGCCTGCGCCTTCAACCACTTCGTTACCTCTTCTTGCAGCAGTGCATCGTCATCAAAACGCTGCATAGCCAGCCACTTCTTCATTGCTGGGAATAGGTGGAAGTCGCTCGGTGCCAGGTCGGGACTGTACGGCGGATGAGGAAACAACTCCCACTTAAAAGATTCAAGAACTTTACGAGTGACATTTGCCGTGTGGGGCCGGGCGTTGTCGTGAATCAACAAGATCTTAGAGCTCAACATTCCTCTGCGCTTGTTTTGAATGGCTCTTCTGAGTTTTTGGAGAGTTTGGCAATACCTTTGAGAGTTTATTGTAGTGCCTCTTTCCAGGAAGTCCACCAAAATCACACCTTTTCTGTCCCAAAAAACAGTCGCCATCATCTTCCTTGCCGACATTGTTTGCATGCATTTCTTGGGTTTTTGGGGAGAACTTGTGTGCCCCCACTGCATTGATTGCAATTTCGTTTCACAGTTCACGTGTTTCACCCATGTTTCGTCACCAGTAACGATGCGATCGAGTAAAGAGTCACCATCCTTATGGTAAACGTCCAAAAAGTTCAACGCTGCAGCCATTCGCTGATTTTTGTGGTCCTCTGTCAAAATTTTTGGAATCCATCTTGTACAAAACTTGTGGTAACCAAGCTTTTCGCTGATGATTTCGTGCAACAAACTTCGCGAAATTTGTGGAAAACTCAAAGAAAGTTCCGTTATTGTGAACCTTCGATTTTCACGGACTTTAGCATCGACTTTTTCGACAAGTTCGGCAGTCACTATGCTGGGTCTCCCACTTCGATCTTCGTCGTGAACATTGGTTCGGCCATTTTTAAATCTGATGACCCACTGACGCACTCCACCTTCAGTGATAATGTTGTCCCCATACACTTCACAAAGCTGCCGATAGATTTCTATCGGTTTACAGTTTTTTGCAGTCAGAAACCTTATTACTGCACGCACCTCGCAGCTCGCGGGATTTTCAATTAACGCAGACATTTCAAACCGTCACAGTATCTGAACGGAGCACAGCACGAACCTCTCACTAGCACGGCTAGATGCCGACTGAGCTGCGCAACGCTCTGACCCCAAGATGGCCGCGCTAGCCCCGCCCCTAGCGGAAACAGACGAAAACGTAATCTACTTTCTGGATAGCCCTCGTATATAATGTTCACTAATCAGCTCAAATTCTTCCTTTAGTTTCACTTACTAAATTTTTAGTCATAACATGTTTTGAAGACATTCGTCTCCATCATTACCTGTTTAATTTGGAATTAAATAATAAAAGGAATTAAATGTATAGTTATGCACTTAATGTATGTAAAGATCCAACAGGTACAGTATTTTATAACTATGAGGTACGAAAAAGGTCAGGTGCTTGTCAGAGCATTTTCAGTGAGAAGAAATAAGATAGTTATTTTTATTTAACAGTTTAACATAATATAACAAAATAACTGTATTTAATAAAATTATGTAAAAGGAAGCAAAAACCTGTCCAATGGAAATTAATTGTTCTTTCACACTTTAACCTGTTTATAGGACAATGATGGTAAGGTAGAAACACTGAAAAATTCAGTGTCAGAGCTGGTATTTGGTTCATGGATCTTCTGGTTTCTGTAACCACTGTGCTACCATAGCAACATGCCAGCATGACATTGAAACAATAGCATTATTACATGTTGTAATCTACATGTTGTCTCTAGGCTGTGCTTAATGGAATTAGTTCTCTTAAAGAAGAGAATGCATCTCCAAAAAAATAAAATAAACATTCATGGAAAGAAGCCCTAAAGGTAACCACAAAAGGACGTGTATGCGATCTCCCATCTATGGTAAAACAAGTGGTTAATTTTGAGAGCAACAACAGATTTGATGTGCTAAACGTAATGGAAGAGACCAACAGCAAAGAATATGCACAAAATATGACTCCAACAAATCTAGATTACAGTGCAAATAGTAACAAAGAACATGTACTAGTGTTAGGGGACTCAAATTTGAAGTCTTCCTGGGAGCTGTGCTGGAACAAAGGTTATGAGGTTTGCTGTTTTCCTTGAATTAAAATAAACAGATTACAACGTAAAGCAGAAAAAATGAACTTGAAGGAAATTAATCCTGATGTGTTAGTGCATGCTGGGTCAAATAACATTAGGCATGGGGTTATGGCAGAAGAAGTCATGGGGGAATTGCTGGACTTATTGAACAATAGTTCAAACGTGTAAAACAGATAATCATTAATGGTGTGTCAAGCAGACATGATGTTAGTAAACAAACTATGATAAGAATTAACCAAGAACTTGACTGGATGTATGCGAATGGAATGTCTGATGGTTGATGGGAATCTGTGGTTGAATGCTCATGACTAGTGCTCAGATTTATATGCACTGTCAAGTATAAATATATGCATGCATCTATGCACTAAAAATCTGGTAAATATGTTCTTAAAACTTAATAATATGCATTTAAAATAAAGTACATTATTTCAACTTTCTTACATTTATTAATCAAATTTGTAAGTTTTTTCTTAAATTCAGGCATTAACAAAGTTAACATTCATTAGTCTCTCTTTCAGCCTATTTTAGCATTAGTAGTTTTTATTGCAAAAAGCAAGTATATATTTTTCAGTTTTCTGTAAGAAACGATTTTGTTCTGTTGCTTAAAACTTTTTTTATATGAAGAGAAAGACCTCTCTACTTCAATGAAGCCCCAAGACAGTATCAAAAAGAGGTTATGTCACTTACAGAATAAGCATTAAGTTCTTTCTCAGATTCACTTTGTAGCATCTTATTCACATCCGGAAGAAATGTTAAATCTGTATTTCTTTAAGTTAATTGATGGAAATTATTCTGTATTTCTTGTTTCAATTTTCTCAATTTTGTTACAAAGACACTTTCCTATTTCACCTGGTATGTGATTGGCTCTAGGGATAGACGTGTATCTTGCATCATATGAGTAATAATTTCGCTCTTGATGGCATCTTCACAAACACTTTTTTCAAAGAGGAAATTAAGGCATTTATTTCTGAAAAATTTGCCTGAATTTCCTCTGCAAACAAGTGGAGAACATATGCTAAACAAGTCGTATGAACTGTCTTACAATAAAATGCATGCAAAGCTTTAAATAGCTTTAATCATGTATGCTGCTGCATCTGTAATATCATTTTGAGTTCTTTTTCATTTTCTCTGATATCAACCAGTCATTTATTAGTGAACTGCGAGGAAAAGATATCAGCTCTTTGGAACCTCGACATTGGATATATCTAAAGTTCCGATCTCAGGGAAGAAAGTTCTGAGGTTTATTAAATCCAAAGAACTCAATTTCTTGTGATGAGAAACAGTTGCACAAAAGATCTACAGGTCAAAGTGCGAGGGCATTTTCAAACACTCAAATAAAATTCCCTTAAAATTCCCCCTCTACATATGAGTACTACAAAACATACAAGTCAGTTGGAGAATTTAATTTTAAATTTGTAAATATTTAGTTAGCTACCTTAATTATAAATATTGTACTTAGTTTTTAGTTCTTAGTTTTTAATTTGACGTGTCCTATAACATGTACATGTTTTAATGGATGAATCAATAAATCAAATCAAATCAAATCAAATGTCATGACAGCACGTTGACCATGGTAGCTCAATGGTTAAGAGCAACTGGATAGAGACCGGGAAATCCATGGTTGAAATCTTGGCCATGGCATTGAAATTTTCATTCTGACTATCTATTCAAATCTTTGTCTACAAAATGGCTAGTGTGGAAGAACGATTAAATTTCCAGCAATTAACCTAATAGTGGTAACTATAAAGTCTGGTATAGCACTGTAAGTCGCCACAAAAGGTGCCTAGCTCACTGTGTATAAGAACCCCTAGGGGTTTATCGGGAAACATCTGAGTCAGTTGGAGAATTTAATGTCATAACAGCTCGTTGTCCATGGTACCTCAATGGTTAAGAGCAACAAGACAGAGACCGGGAGGTCCGTGGTTCAAATCCTGGCCCTGGCATTGAAATTTTCAGTATGACTCTGTCTATTCAAATCTTAGCCTACACATGGCTAGGGTGGAAGAACGATTAAATTTCCATCACTTAACCCTAATGGTAGTAGCTATAAAGCCTGGGATTTGGATACTTACAGCACAATAAGTCTCCACTAATGATATGAGATCTATATGAGAGACCCTAGTGGTTTACCAGGAAACATACAAGTCAGATAGAGAATTTAATGTCATGACTGCACGTTGGCCACGGTAGCTCAATGGCTAAGAGCGACCAGATGGAGATCAGGAGAAATGTGGTTCAAATTCCGGCCATAGCATTGAGGTGTTCAGTCTACCTCTATCTATTCAAGTTTTTTAAAGTTCAAAATATTAAGGGGATTGGGTTATTGATAAACAAATTAATTTCATTAAATTACCTATTCATTGACTTTGTTAAGGCAGTTTTTTCTTATCGTTGTTTCATCAGCAATATTTTTCAACAAAATTTTGAAATACTACATTCTTTAACTTACTCAAAGGGATGCTTGCTGAAACTAGTGCATGCAGATATCTTTAAAAAAATTACCATTGCCATTCTATTCTAATTACCATTGTATTCTAATTACCATTCTACTTCCACTTACAATAAATGATGGTGGTAAGGTTGCTTAGGTCTTGGAAACTAGCATTTCTATGAGCAGCTATTTGCGGATATTGCATAATCTATCATTTTTTGTCGCAGGGCACCTATAACAATAGTATAAAATAATATGGGTTTATTTTAGTTTAATAAAACCAACAATCACTAACTCGAAAATTACATTGATTTTAAAAATATTCTGAAAATATAAAAATAAAACTTTCTTTTTCATGCAGTTAGCATACTTCTACATTTCCATCTGTTGTTAAGAGTAGCATTTACTGTCGAAGTAAATAAACTTTGCTGCCCTTCTCCTTCCTAATGCTCACACTTCAGAAATTATGATTAGCAGCAGCACATTAGTGCAGTTTAAAAGTTAAGTAAAAATGACATAGTGTCACAAACCCATTGTTGCGACTGGTGGCTGGCGCACACAAAGGGACAGATAGTGCAGCGTGGAGATAAGAAGCTTGCCGAAACAGATAAAGATAGATAACTGGAACGTTCGTCTTTCTAGTGCCATCTTGATTGTTAGAGAACATTCCATAAAGTTCTAAAAATATGAGTAGATGTATATAAAAAGGAAGCCGCGACTCACCAGTCAGTCAGTCATCATGAGTCAGTCGTAATTGGACTCGATTTGAAAGTGAGGACGGTGATTTGAAAGTGAACTCTTTTGTTTATTTATGTGTGTAGAAGTGATGAGAGATTGTGTTAATTTATGTTACATCATCTTGCTGCCAAGGGTTTACCAAAGTGTGTTTCTACGGAAATAAAGAGCATTTTGAATTTCTGCAACTTGGACTTTTAATTCTACAAATCCACAGTCACAATATTTTAATTCTTGGAGATGTTATTGTTGCAGCAGATGGCTTCATTATAGTATTAATACAAACCATATCAAGTTTTATAATGCAATGGTTGCACCAAACTTTAAAGTTTTACCACATGATTGTTGAATGCTACTTAGTTCAAGTTGTTGAGCAGCAAATTTTTATATAAAGAAGCGCACATTGTAGAGTTATGTGCTCATTTTCCAGCGACCTTTTATGAATTTAGAAACATGATAGCTAATAGTCCTGCAATAAACAGAGCAATAAAAGAGACATTTTCTCGTATCCTTCTCTTCTTAAAGTATCAGGTGAAATAGATGTATGACTCATTGCTGAAAAAGTAAAATATATGCTTAAATATGCACTAATCCCTTAAATATGCATTTATATGCACCATAAAACTTCTGTAATAAATCTGAATAGGAGAGGGTCATACATGTTTGGAAAGCTGTTGTGTAACTTAATAAGCTCTGTGTTAAAATTTTGTAATTTATATCACATGTGCATATTGTTAAATATTGAAAAGCCTGTAAATAATTGTAAAGATCCTGGACGTGTTCTATATCATGTATTATGATCCAAAGAACAAATAAAACCACCACCGCCACCACCACCACCACCACCACCCCCACCCCCACCCCCACTGCCACCCCCACCGCCACCGCCACCGCCACCACGAAAGTATAAAACTAGAAAACAGTGAGATGGAGGTTCCAAGTGCTCCAGATAAAGGAACATTTCAACATTATCCGCATAAAATAAACTTTTTAATGGTAATTTACCTAAATATTCAATACTTAAGTCAGAAAATAGTAATCCGGAAATTGCTATTAATAATGAGCATTTGCCCAACAATGAGCAAATAAAAGTGTGTAAAGCACCATTGGGTGCTTTTTCTGTTTCTGTGCATAATTTCTATGTAGAAAAAAGCATTGGAAGTTGCAGCTCTAAAACGGAAGTGCAGCAAAAGTGTATTCTACTTCTAGGTGTTTATAGGTTTTCAAACTCATCAGTAGATCAATCTGTTACATTTAGATGAACTACTAGCTTGCCTTTCAGCAAAATACAAAAACTTAATATTTGCAGGTGATCTTGCAGACTACTGCGATAATTCATATAAAAAGCTAATTGATTTAGTTAATAGCTATAATATTACTGACCTAGTACAGAAATCAACAAGGGAAACTGCAATAACATCCACCACTATTGAACATATAGCATCTAATCTAAAAAGTGCAGATATTAATGTATACAATATAAACAAATTTATCTCTGATCATTATGCATAGTGTGTTGAGTTTTGGGCATAAGTGGTAACGTAAAACAAAGAGATATCAAAACTTCTTGGGATACAAATGCAAGATCTATTACTCATCTAGCAGAAATCTTGTGACACAGTATATGCAGCAAACACTATCAATAAAAAGTGGAATGAATTTTATAATGTTCTCAGAAAGTAATTTGACAAATGTTGTCCAATAAAAATTTAAGTTTTATATAGATACCAGGTGAACCCAGTCATATTTAATTTAGAAAATGTAAGCTAAAAGCTGAAATGAAACACTTTTGTGAATCACGTAGATCAACAAATAATACATACATAAAAATAAGTACAAGCAGTTGAAAAATCAATACTTGGTAGCCCTGGAAACATTTGCAAAACTCGAGATTTAACTGTATTGGAACACCACAGTGAAGCGAAAAATTATTAATTTTTAGATGAGTCGTATTTATTACACATCTGCTTCACTTTCGTACCTATTTTGAGGACATGTTTCGCAAATCATCGTTTGCATCTACGGCTCTTATGCCACATAAGAGCCGTAGATGCAAACGATGATTTGCGAAACATGTCCTCAAAATAGGTACGAAAGTGAAGCAGATGTGTAATAAATACGACTCATCTAAAAATTAATAATTTGCAAAACTGTTTAGGGTATTGTTAATGCAGTTAGGAAAACTAAACAGTTTCTTAAAGAATTAGAGCTTTGCATAAATGGTTCACTGATCAGGGACCCTATAAAATTATGTGATCGCATAAACAACATTTTTCTGAATGCAGCATCCCCACTGAGTAATGTAATTACAATACAACTTCTTCCCTAGTAAAATATACCCATCATTTTTATATACCCTATAACTGAAAATGAAATAATTAATATAATAACTAAGTTACCTAACAAATCTGCAAGTGGCTGGGAAGAAATCAGTTCTCAAATTCTAAAACAGTGTAAACATATCCTGGCTAATCCACTTGAATGTTTAATTAATCACTCTGTATCAGTAGGAGAGTTCCCAAACTTTTTATTTTCTGTCCTTTAACCCTCATCAATTCCTTAACAATTTTAAAGGATTTAGTTTTGTATATATCCTTTTATCTGGAGTTTCTTCGTCCTATAACGGTATCTGTTTTGTTCACTCTGTAGCTTCCACAAAAATGTGACAGGCATTCTGGTGGTTAAAGTTCTTGGATTAAGTTTTACTTTTGCATGCAGTATTGTGTATTGAAAGTCATTTTGTTTATTAACTATACCACTCACAAAACTTTCAGTGCATTCAGTATAATGACTTACTTCTTTTAAGTAAACTGATTGATACAGACATTGATTCTACTTCTCACCACATAAGTGGCCCTAGAAAATGAAGTGTGCAGAAAAAGCAATGGAAAATCAATGTGGCCAAGAAGAAGAGAAATACAGGTGAAGAATACACAAATTTGAAAACAAAAAATGTTGTAAAGTCAAAGTGGCACCTCTTTGCCATTGTGGTTGTTTTGAGAAATTGGGTCATGATAAAATTGATGAAATATTTCGAAAAATTTGGTGTATGGGGGATTACAACTTACAGAATGGTTATTTAAATAAACTAATGACAAGTGCAGAAGTAAAAAGATTGCATGTAAAGGACAGGTCTTCTCATAGATTGCATTCAGTAAATTATAAAGTGATTCATGAGAATAATAATTACAATGTTTGTGCAGTTGCTTTCCGAAACATACATGGTTTGAGTGAGGAGAGACTGTGTACTGCTCATGAAAAATGTACAGGACCTGGAACCGTTGATATAGATCATTGTGGCCATCAGGAGAAGATGAGAAGAATACCTGATTCAGACAGATAAAAAGTAAAGACACACTCTTAACAGTTTCCCTGCCTTATCCAGCCACTACAGCAGAGCTAAAAGCCTAAACAGTAAATACTTAGCCTCTGACTTAAGTATATCCAAAATATACGAGTCTTATTGTGACTGGATTGTTGAAAACCATGCTGAAGATAATCCAGTTTCTGAATCTTTTTACTGTCACATTTTTAATTCTGGATTTAATCTTGGATTTTCGCCTCCTATGTCTGATACCTGTAACTATTGCAACAAAACAAAGTGACAACTGGAGTCAATGAGAGAAGACATAGATTCTGAATGAATACAAATATTAAAGCAAGAAATGAGTTTACATGAACACTGAACTAAGATGGCATAAACAAAAGGGATGAATGAAAAGCTATGATTGTAATTCTTACAGAAAACTTGCACATCTTCGTTCACTTCTTCCTTACATTCCTACAAGTCATCATGTATACTTCAATACTATTTTTGCTGAACAAGAAAATATGAATCGCACACCAGAGGAAGAGCAAGAGGCAGCAGTGGATGACTATACTTTAAATTATTAACAAACTCATGGGTCCTCACAGCACTGCCCAACCTGGACCAGTGCTTACTCATTTTCAGTAAGCTAAACTTTATATATTTCATTATTTATTTATATTCATTTTCTTATTTATTTAAAGTAGAAAAAATATATGTAGTAACATTAGTTGCAGTATGTCTTGCAAAATATTATTTTACAAATAGAAACTGTTTTTGCCAGAACGGATATGAATGCATACTTTATATTTAAATAACAGTGTGCATAAGATTAGGTTCAGTGACTCTAAATTATCTCAAATAGCAAAAATGCTCAATAAATCTTTAATTGAATTTTTCTCAAAACTGCTTTTGGTGCACATGCCTTTGCTATTCTAAGAGCCTCATATGTGTGATGGTGCATTATCTTGGTGAAAGAGCACATTTTGCATTTCACTCTCGGTCTCTTTTCACTCAACTCATGTTGCAAACAATCCCACAGTGAAGCATAATAGGCTCCAGTTATGATTCTGCCTTTATCCAAGTAATCTATAAGGATTATTCCTTAAGAATCTTAAGAAAACAGTGGCCATCACCTTACCAACTGACTAAATGTTGCTTGCCTTCTTTGATGCACTTTCACCAGTCTTTGTCCATTGCTTTGACTGTTGTTTTGACTCTGGTGTGTAATGATGGATCCAAGTTTCATCCATGGTCACAAATTGGCGCAAAAGGTCTTGCGGATTGCGATTAAAAATTGCCAAACACTCGATAGAAGTGTTCTTCTGGACGCACTTTAGGTTGACTGTGAGCAATCACAGCACCCATCTTGCACACAGCTTTTTCACTGTAAATTTTTCATGCAGGATATTGTGTACTCACTCAGTTGAGATGCCTACAGCCTCAGCAATCTCACAAATTTTGATTCAATGATCTTGCATAACCAGATCGTGGATTTTTTCAATGGTGTCCTGTGTGGTGACCTTAATTGGGCGACCAGAGTGTGATGCATCTTCAGTGCTTCTACCACCACGTTTAAATTAATTTATCCAAAAATAAATGGTCTTCAATGTTGGCGCAGAGTCCACATGAACTTTATTCAGTTCGGTTTTGACTGGTGTGGCTGTCCAGCCCTTCAAGTGAAAATGTTTAATAACAGTACGAAAATCTGCTTTTTTTTTTCCAATCGCAGCTATCACACTGACCAGTTCAGATGGCTGTCTGTCAATGAACTGTATATTGTAGCACATTCAAATTTTTTGTACAATCTTCAGAATCATCAATCTTACCATCCACAAAGTTGCAACAAAAAATTTCCATCCCTTCATGGAAATTTACAAGACTTATCAAATGACCGTAGTACAATTAGTGGGAAACAAAAATGTTAATTATGGCAAAATGAGATATTTAAGGAAATAATTGCTTTAATCATCAATCTGTATATGAATAATAAAAGGTGTGTAAACAAAGGATACAAACTCTGTATCTTGATACTCTTGATACTCAGAGGTACAAAAATGCCTTATACTTGAGATAAATGTTTAATGTTTTTAATTTTCAAGTTGTCCATTAATGAAAGTTATTTCATGTAATAACTTTATGCTAGATGAATAAAGGAAGTTGAAACTTCACATTATTATGCATGCCCCAAAGAATTGCTTGACTGTAATTCTCGTTAGATCTTAACTGTACTTTTTGTGAAGGAATGAATCATTCCATACACCCTTGTGTCTAAATAAAAACATAAAAACAATAGGGGAAGGAGTGCCGATACTCCTGCCGATACATGTAGCATTAATTGAGTTGTTAATGAAACTGATTTAGCTACGTATTAAATTATTTTTCTGCAATATCCTGGCGTGGTAACTAACTTAAGCCATTATATTTACCTACTCTGGTAACGAAAAGCTGTGAATACATCAGAAACAAATCAAAACTTAAAATGTGAAATAATGCAGTGCAAGGAAGGTTTTATTCTCTCCATTCATTTGTAGTTTGTGTTTCGCAAGTAAATTTAGGTCACAACACTATCTTGCAGATATACTGTAAACTAATTTACATAGATATTTTGTTTTATTAATGTATAACAATGATATGAATAAAATCTGTAAAATGTGAAACTATTTTGAAGTAGACCGTAATAATGATAATAATAAATATACAGAAATACATTTTCATGCAGTGTAAGTCACACAGTACAACAGATTCTAAGAATCATGTTACATTCATACACTGAGTGAGTTTTACAAAACATCTATTGAAAAAGCAATATACAAGTTTCCTATCACTGGCAATATGATTCTGCAAGACCTAAAAATGATGACCAAGAACAAAATTGGTTACATACTTAAATTTATAAGGGCAATCAGTGATAACTACCAGCACATGGTTTGTGTGTGTTAAAACAGGTATTGATTGCTTTTATAAATGGAAAATATAATAACAATTTTAAGATGTGGGATTTAAGTACTTACATATTGTATATCGCCATTGAGGTATGTGATTTTGAATTTGAGATTTCCTCATAATCTACTAGGAAAATGTTAATTGGAGAATTTAATGTCATATCAGCATGTTGTCAAGGTAGCTTATTGGTAGAGCAGAAAATTGTGGTTCAAATCCTGATTATGGCATTGAATTTTTCATTCCTATTCTGTCAGAAGTTTAGTTACAGCATTAATATACAGAAAACTATTATTAAGAACATAATTTAGTGAACAAGTTATGGCCTTTACAGCTTTTTATAAAGTGAGTATTGAGTCACGGTGCTTAAAAATCAACATGAATATCAAGTATTGAGAAATAGTGGTACCATCCCTTCACTAGGGGACACTTCGTTTTTCCTTCTGAAATAACTTTTACAGACTAAAATGGTATTATAACCTTCCTTTATCTACATATGCAGAATGTTCATCTACAATTGTAATATACCTTGTTCTCCTGCAAGATAAGCATTTAGATTTGGAGATAGACATTAAAATTTGCTTTTGTAATTTTACTATTTTGCATACTTTCCAAGAATTTCATCAATTGATTTTTATAATACAGGTCATGTGAATATGCTGCTCCATGTTATCCAATTGAAATCCCACCAAATGATCCACGAATCAAAAACAGGAGGTGTATTGACTTTTTTCGAAGTAGTGCTATTTGTGGATCAGGACAGACGTCTGTTTTCTTCAATACAGTAATGCCTCGAGAACAAATTAATCAACTTACTTCATATATTGACGCATCTCAGGTAATGTTCTGTTTTATTCATGATACCAGATAATTACTAATGATATATTTTAATAAATTAATTAGTACTGCATATATTGTCAACATTAGTAAGTTAGTATCATCTGCAATGGAATTGTGGTGCCATGTAAAAATAAAATGGATGTAATAACAGATTACAGCTTGATAAACGTGATATTCCATCCTGTTCCTAAGTGGCACTTTTGCTGTTTGCTGTGAGAATTAATGACATAATTACTCTTTTTCATGACTTCCAGAGGTTGCCAGCAAAAGTCACTCACCAACAAAGTCTGTAACATATATAAGTATAGCGTAATGCATTAGTATCAGTAATGATAAGCATTCAAGTAGGCACAATCATTTATTCAATTACCACTTAAAAACACATTTTGAAGTAACAGTAGTTTAGAAATATTAAATATTCATATACTATATATTAAATTTACTAAATTATACTTTCTCCCAGTGAAGTGTAAACTGTAAACATTATTTCTTCAAATTCACACTCTTCAGTTACTATTTTATATGACAACACTATTACTAGTTTTTAAATAATTTCTTATGTGATCACATTTTGCACTTTCTTGCTGGTTTGCAATTATTATTGAGTGTGTTCTGTATTAATGTTAACCCTCTCCCTGTTGCATGTCTTAACAGCATTTCTGCTGTAAAATGGCACCCATAGGTATAATCAACTGTGCTATACTGAGCAAAGACTGTCAGCGTCAATCTAATCAACACAATGTTTATGAGTCTTAAAAACTATTTTGGAAATATCCTGTAGGAATGTCTTTTATGTCATTGAAAGGAGCAAACATTCCTCTTTCTAACAGTATGTTTCATGGTCATTAAAGGGATCTTTTGTTATATGAAAGACAGCATTTCCAACTCTTACAAATATAATTTGACCATATATTTGTTATGTACTGACCATATATTTGTTAAGTACTGTTTATTCTCTATAATGGTGGCAAGTTGTTCTCACAATGTTTTTGTGCCAGGGAGAGATGATGACAAAATTATGACATACTAGAACGAGTGTGATATGCAAATACTCAAAAGTGATGGTGAATATTATGGCTAGAAATATTTACCTCTGAAAAGTGAGGTTCATCTTTTTAATTAGTGTTTTATATTTTAATTTCTGGTCCCAGACCTGATTATTATAATTAGTTTTATGTGCATATATGTAAAAAGAGAATTCTTAGATTCACAATATTGTGATAAAACTAGTGTTGGAAAACCATGACTTTAATTGACAAGCCTATCTAGGCAAAGCACACTAAACTCATCAATACTGGTGAGCAAAGTTTTGCATATTTTTATGTAACGTAACTTAGTTTTTAAGATGTGTTTATAATTCTTTTATTTATAACTGAGTATATTTCTGCAGTGCCAAATGTTATTCACGTTTTTTTTTTAAGAAATAAGTGGGATTTCATCTAAAATTACAATAAAAAATCCATACTTCTTGTTGTAATTAAACATGAGCCAGATATTTATCTGCTATCTGATTAATGTTTTAATTTACAGATTATTGAACAGAAATGAATGTGACAAAATTCAATTTTTACAGCTTTAATCTAGCTTTAAAATGACATTTGTTATAATTTTTTTTCTAATAGCTAACTTTTCAAGACATAGCAGTCTGGTACATTTTACCATTGCTGCTATATTTGATCTTGGCATTTTTACAACATGCAGGCACCGTGTCAACATATGGCACAAGGGGGTTAAATAAGCTATTGTTGCTTTTGCACTGAAATATGACTAGTGCTTTTAGTATTGCATTTTCATCCACATGGAAAGTAGAAAACAATCAAATCATCTTATTAACAAACAAATTGTTGCAGTTATACCAAAATTATGAATTTCCCAATCATAAACTAAAAGTTTTTGTAGTTGACCATTTATTGTACATTTTATTGTGCTAAGTAGCCATTGTTTTATTATTTCACCAAACAGTGTAACTACTGCTGTAAGGAAAGAAATGCTAGTATTACAAACTTCCTTAGGCACAGTGTGAACAATGGTTCATTGATGCACAAACAAATACATAAATTGCCTTTTCAACACTTCCAAGAAAGGAATTGTAAGATCTTTTTTGTTAACGGTGCTCTCAATTGCCAGGATCATATCAGAGCTGCCAAGTGACAGAATTTTGTCCTGCAAGAGTTCTTTTACAAGCCAGTAAATCTATTGACATAAGAATGTCACTTTTAAGCACACTTAAAAACCATCGGTCTGGGCTGGGTTTGAACTCATGAGCTTGGGATCAGTAGACTAACCAGTTGCTAACCAATTGAGCCATCCAGACCAACAATTTCTAGGAACATGAAGTATTAATTGCATTACCAAAGTTACACCACATTAATAAATAACTATGATAACAAAAAAAAAAAAAAAAAAAATAAATAAATAATTAAACTAGAATATGCAAAAGCCAAGTTCTCATTACAAAGAAGAAGCCTTAATACACTCTTAAGCCCTGAAGAGGGACACATTATGAAGTTAGGCGATAATATGCACCATAAAAAAAAAAAAGTATATTTTACAACAGTAAGAATGAAAAATATTATATAATATAAAAAGCCTACAAGTTGAAAAAATGGAATAAAATAGGCAGTTGCTGGGTTCTATTTATAACTGATATTATACTTAATGTGCATTTTTATCAATATTGGCATAGTTAACAAATAAAAGAGAAATGTATTGAAAATGGTTCCTTTCAGGTTTATGGGTTTTCTAATGAAGTGGCGCAGGACTTGCGTGACTTACAAAGAAATTATGGTCTACTTCGAGAAGGAATCAGGCTACCAGGGAAGAAACCGCTGCTGCCTTTAGCAGATAACCAACCAAATGACTGCCGAAGAGATCCACAAGAAAGTGACATAGGCTGTTTCTTGGCTGGAGATATTCGTTCCAATGAGCAACTTGGACTGCTGGCAATGCACACCATTTGGTTTAGAGAACATAACCGTATAGCCAAGGAATTACGTCGCATTAATCCTCATTGGGATGGAGATATGATTTATCATGAAGCAAGGAAAGTTGTTGGGGCACAGGTAGGTAGTTATTTGCAAAATATATATTGTGACATTGTGCGTTCGTAGAATTAAAAGTCCAATTTGCAGAAATTCAAAATGTTCTTTATTTCCGTAGAAATACACTCTGGTCAATTCTTACAGTTGGAGAATTATGTCACATACGCAATTACAATCTGCCAAGGTCGTTGACCACAAACAAAAGCACTCACACACCAGCTTCAATTACAACTCTTGTTATGACTCTGTTTACAACTGTCCTCTGTTTACGACTGTCCGACAACTAGCCATGGCTTCTTTTTATACACAACCATTCATGATTCCAGACTGTTATAGAATGTTCTCTAACACGTCACCAGATAAAACACGAAACTCTAAGCTCCATGGACCCTGGACTCATTTGAGCACCATTTCACTCAATTCATTCACCGTCCTATATGACTTAATGTTAGAGGGACGTAATTACAAAAAAAAATGAACGTTCTAGACGTGTAACTTTATCTGTGTCGGTAAGTCTTTTATCTCTGGGTTATCTTTATCTGTTTTTTGTTGGCTCTTTATCTCCACACTGTGCTATCTGTCTGTTATCGCTCCGTGCCAAACTCTTTTAGCACGTACCCCACCAGTTGTAATAATGGATTCGCGACAGTATGATAATATGTGTGATTCATTGTGCCTTGCATAGTAAAAAAAATCTGGTCTATTACAATCATAAAACTTCTTCCGTCCATTATAGTTTATTTTCATCTCTATTCTGCAAATTACTGATAAAAGAATCTGATGTGTGACACTAATATGACTGTATCATTATACTTACAAAAACTTGTTCTTCATTTTGTGTTAATATAGTTCATTGTGTAGCTTGTTGTATATATAAGAAGAGTGCAGTAACCTAAAGCTATAGGTAAATCTTTTCAGAGTAGGTTGGTATGTAGTGGCTTTGAATTTCTGTACTCTTTGAATAGCCAAGAGCCAAAGAAAAATAATTATTTTCTATTTGAGAAAAGTATTAGTATTGTCATGGCAGCAATGAATACCTATCGCAGAGGGATTAAGTATGAGTCACCCCATTCCACTGCTTTTGTTGTGTGCTGCAAAGAGAAGGGAAAAATGGGACATTTCAAGGACAGCAATGGCCGACTTCATGGGATTGAAGTACATGCATCCTTATTGCATTGTGAACCATTCGATTTCAGCAACTTGGACAATGTTCCATTCAGTGATTACAGAGACATCTCTTCCATGATCCGAGAATATAAAAGGGAGTGCAAGACGCAACTTCAGTCACTTGTTGCGAGTTCAGTTCAGTTGAGTAGTTGTGAGTGAATTGGACAGGAATTCAGCTATCAGAGTCAGCAAGCAGTTAGTGTTTTAGTCAGTGTTGAAGTCTGAGAGCAGCGAGCGTCAAGAAGTTTTGAGAAGCACAAGTTGGTGTGTGTAAAAGAGGCATAAAGAGGCCTTTGTGTATAGAATAAAAAGAAGTATTTCAGAAAGTGGAGTGCCATTGTTACTAAAATTAGGCAAGTGAGTCAACCTTGTATATACTTTTCTCCACTTGTAAGAAAAGTATATACAAGGTTGACTCACTTGCCTAATTTTAGGCCTTTGTGTACTTGTAGGAGTGAAAAATAAATCTAAGTTAGCACTGTGCTGCTTTGGTAACAAATAAAGTGAGTTTAGTACAACTTCAACTTGTCATTAGTTTCAGTATTTGAAAGGTAAACCAATAAATAACAAGGAATATCTCAGAAATGATTGACTCTACAAAATGTATTTGACATAAATTGTGCGCTTAAACATTTTTTGTGTAATAGGATTTTGTCTGTCTGTTACGGTTTATCAGGCATGGAAAAATGATCCAGAATTAAGAGGATTTCTGAGGACATTCCCAAAAAATTCAAGTAATATATTTCATTTGGCATGAAAATGTCTTAAGCTTATGGTAGTGTAATCAGAATCATTACAGCCATTTTTGAGAAAACAAACATTTTCAAGAAAATGTTCCATATTACGGGTAGTTTGGGGTAGAAGAATTTTCTTGAAAATCTTTGTGTTGTATTTTTGAAAGATGCTAAGCTTAAATACTTAATTGTATTGAAAAAGCTATTTGTAGCCATTTTTTAACACTCCGCCACATTTTTGTATTATTGAGGAACTAGTTTTGAAAGCAATGTCTTCCGAAACTAGTTCCTTAATTCCTTTCTTGGAAGTGTTGAAAACAGTGTTGTTATGATAAATTAAATTTAAAGGGAGTCGATTAATGACACTAAACAACTTACATTCAGTGTAAGTAAGTAAGAGGTAAGTGCTGTTTAGTGTCATTAATCGACTCCCTTTAAATTTAATAGTTCCTTAATGATATAAAAATGTGGCGGAGTGTTAAAAGCCAACTACAAATACATTTTTTTAGTTAATTTTGATGTCACTGTTTCTAAATTCCTCCAATCATGCATAACTTAATTTGATGTTTAACTGACTTTTTGTTAGCTATACTGTTCAGAGACACATGGACCTTTTTCTAAAAGTGTCTTTTTTACTTCAAGGGACCTCAAATGTGCATCTCCAATGAAATCTCAATATCCAAATTTTTTATGAAATGATACTTTCTCTACTTATTATGTATGTTTGTAGAGAAAGGAAATTATAAAAAGGAGAAAACGATGATGATGATGATGATGATGATGATGATGATGATGATGATGATGATGATGATGATGATGATGGGAGTCAGCAAAAAAATTATTGTAAGGTTAGACAAGATCTATGAGGAAATAAAAAATTGGAACTAGAGTAGAGAAGAACGGGATAATGTAATTAGTGGAACAGAGCATGGGATTAAGATAAGACTGTAAACAGTCCTGTATTGTTTAATTTAATGATATAAGAAAGAGGGTTGAAAAAAGTAACAAATATTGCCCAATTATTAAGAAGAAGGTAACACCAGGATTACTATTTGCAGGTGACTTGGTAGTAGCATTTATAAACGATAGGATTACAGAGAGCAATACATGAAATTACCAGTTGCTGTAGGGAATGGGGGATAAGAATCAATGCAAGGAAGTCAAAAATAGTAGTGTTTAAGAAGGGTGATAAGATAAGAAAAGACAAAAAGTGGTATTAAATGACCAAAAAGTTGAGGTGATAAAGGAGTTTGATTATTTAGGATTGAGACTGTGCTATAATGGTTATGGAGCACATGGGAGAAAGATAAGAGTGAAAGGGAAAGTAGTGATGTCTGGGGTAAGGAATTGTAAATACAAATTACTAGATATGTCAGTAAAGTGGCTTGAAAGAATACATGAAGTAATAATAGAATAAAAAATGACATATGGTGTGGAATTATGGGGCTAGTTAGATTAGAAAGCATGTTGAACACACAAAGAGTTGTACCGAATAAACATTTAGAAGATGCATTAAAATTACTCAATCTGCAAGAAAGGACTATAAAATTCACTATAGAAAAGGAAATCAATGGACAACTCTCTTTCTTGGATCTAAATATCATCAGGAATGACACAAAAATAAAATTTGGAATTTACAGGAAACCAACACATTCGAAAATTACATAAAAAAATAATAGCCACAACCCAATTACACATAAACATGCAATAATAAACAGCCTTACACACAGACTAGTCAACATACCCATGGAAAAAGAAGAATATTTCAAAGAACAAAAAGCAATACTACACACAGAAGAAAAAACTGGATACAACAAAAGTTTGCTGTTGAAGAAAATTAGAAAAGCTAAACTAAAGAAAACCATTAAGGAAGCAACTACATTTACAAAAGAAAAAGAAAGCAACAGCATATTCAGTTCATTCACATACCACCCAAAAACATTTAATAAATTTAAAAAGATCTTCAAGGAACAAAATATGATCTTGGCACCTACTAATAGACACTCAATTTTAAAATTGCTAAATTCAAAAACAAAAGATGAAATCCCATCAGTTAACAGATCCGGAATATACCAGATAAGTTGTAAGAATTGTGAAAAATGCTTCATAGGTCAAACTAAAAGAAATCTAAAAACCAGAGTCAAAGAGCACTTTAGAAACATCAGATTGAAACAAGAAGATAAGTCAGCAGTAGCATTTCATTTTTGGAATGAAAACCATGACATTGATCCAAATCCAAAATTATTAAAAGGAGTGATAAACCAAAATAAATTGACAACATGGGAGAACATTATCATATGGAAAAATAAGGATCGCGTAATGAACTTTGAAATCCCACCAGTAGATAATTTGACAAAGAAGTTCATAGTTCCACCACCAGAGAGAGAGAGAGAGAGAGAGAGAGAGAGAGAGAGAGAGAGAGAGAGAGAGAGAGAGAGAGAGAGAGAGAGAGAGAGAGAGCAGAAAACAACAGATGCCAGTTGGAAAGAGACTGAAAATGGAGGCGAATTCCTTTGAAACTAGTCTCTCATTAATATAAACAAGTAAGTGACGAGTATTAATAAACCAACTACAGATAGTTTCTGAGATTAATTTTGACTAATTGTTACTAAATTCCTCCAAACACATACCACAAACAGTTTTATAAAGAGGCATTAGGTTTGAATAAATCAATGCCAAATAGAGTAGCTAGGGTGACACTGGGAAGACCCTGCAAAAGTGTGGTAATCATATAAAGATGCTTAAAATACTGGTACAGCCGTATAAAAAGGATGATAATAATATTTTAAAGTTCTGTTGAGAACAACAGAAGTTATCATTTGAATAAGTTAGCTGAATGATGGGTTTCTGAGAATAGCTTATAAAAGATAGGTACTTAAAAATAAACAATAGGGGGTGTAGAAAGCCATATAAATGTAACACATCAGATTTTTATATTAGAACTCATAGAAAAGATTATGAATTAGTGCTTGTGATGTCATATTTACGTTGTTTTAGGTGCAACACATAACCTACAAGCACTGGCTACCTCACATCCTTGGACCAGAAGGAATGAAGATGCTGGGAGATTACAAAGGATATAATCCTAATATAAATCCAGGAATATCAAATGTATTTGCAACTGCAGCTCTCAGATTTGGACATTCACTCATCAATCCCATTCTTGCACGTCTCAACAAAACCTTTGGCACCATCCCAGAAGGTGACATACCCCTTCACAAAGCCTTCTTTTCACCATGGCGTCTTGTGGAGGAAGGTGGTGTTGATCCATTGATGCGTGGATTATTTGCTTCTCCTGCCAAGCTCAAACTTCCTCATCAGACGCTCAATACGGATCTTACAGAACATCTGTTTGAAGTAGCTCATGCTGTGGCACTTGATTTAGCTGCCATTAATATTCAGAGAGGCCGTGATCACGGGCTGCCAGGGTATAATGCTTGGAGGCAGTACTGCAACATGAGTGAAGCAAATACTTTTGATGATTTACGCAATGAGATTCGAAGCCAGGCTCTTCGAGATAGCCTTAAGGAGCTCTATGGACATCCAGGTACAATTTATAATATTTATTTTATTGCTTACTTCATAATACTTATACTCTTTAACTCTGTGGTACAGAGAAATTAAAAGCAAATGTAAAATCTATTGAGACTTTTGATCTAAACTTTCTAAATATCACTTCATTAAGGTGAACTAGTTGCACTCGCCATTGTCACTTCACTTTGTTTCACAATGTTCACTTCACTTTCTTGGTGTTGTCACCACTTTTATTGATGTTTACAAATTCCCTGAGAATGTTCACTATTAATGACTACCAATGTGTTATCGTCTAACTTCAAACTTAAGCTTTATTAGATTTGTTTGAAACAACAATCCTCAACTATATAAATCCTTTCATGGAAGTGTTGAAAACAGTGTTGTTGTATAAATTAAATTAATTGGGAGTCGATTAATGACACAAAACAACACTTACTTTTAAATTTTCCCGGAACTAGTTTCTGAGGCCTTCCCTCTATCTTCAGCCGGACATCGACTGGTTCTCATTGGTGTAGCTGGCAATATTTTGTCATCGGTCTCCTATGGTGGTGGTTCAAGGAACTTGCTGAACAAATCTTTCTGGAGGATGTCGAAATTGAATACTTTGTTCCTATTTTTTGTATTAAAGATTTGTTCCCATGTGGACAGTTCTTCTTTTCCTGTTGTATGTTTTAGCAATTTTGGTTCTGGATTTATGTTGTGGTTTTTTTCCCAAAAATGTGTGGCAACTGCTGATTTTTCTAATTGTTTGTATTTTATGTTCCTAAAGTGTTCCTTTGCTCTTGTTTCTAAATTTCGTTTCGTTTTTCCAATATAAATTTGACTACAGTCACAGCATTCAATTTGATATATACCAGATTTTTTGTTAGATGGAATGGCATCTTTGATGTTTGAGCAAATTAGGTTTTTTAAGGAGTAATGGTTCACTGGAGCTAGTTGAATGTTTTGTTTTTTGAAGACTTTTTTGAATTTATCAAAGGCCCATGGATGGTAAGTGAATTTTTTGAAGATCATTTTAGTTTCTGTAGCTGAGAGGGTTGTGGTTTCCTTCAGTAGTTTCTTCTTATTTGCTAAGTTCACTGTTTTGTCTACTAGTGATTTGGGAAAGTCATTTTTCTGTGCTATTTCAATAATTTTATTGTATTCTATTTTGTATTCTTCTGCTGTGAGAGGGATGTTGACCAGTCTGTGTGCTAAACTATTAAAGACTGCCTGTTTGTGGGATCTTGGATTGTAGCCATTAGCTTTTATGTAGTTGTCTGTCTGTGTTGGTTTTCTGTAAATGCCAAAGTTTATTCTATTTTTATTTCTGATTATTTTTAGATCTAAAAATAGTAAATACTCGTCTTTTTCAACTTCTACAGTGAACTTGATGCTTTTTTCTTGAATATTTAAAAGTTTTAGTGCATCACTGATGTGTTTTTTTTTGGCACTATGGCAAATATGTCATCTACATATCTTTGTCAGAGTTTGAACATCCATGGGAAACCTTTAGTGATCCTTATTTCTAGTGCACTCATGTACAGATCGGCCAGGAAGGCCGATGGCATGACCCTTCCTGGCCGATCTGTACATAAGCAGCACAACCACAGGAATAGTCAGTCTTATTTTAATTCATTAATACATACAAAGGTCCTGCACCTTGGCATGATGGGCTGGAGTATTGTGCTCCGGTTCCCTGCCATGGAAGTTTCCTGGGTACAATCCCACCCTTAGGGGTGCAGATTTTAAATCCTAGGTATAGGACCAGTGCCCACTCAGCATTGTAAGGAATTTGAGGAGCTGCAGTAGGTAGCAAATCTCGGTCACAAATGCCAACTTTCCAGCTGGGAATGCTGAAATGCTGACTACATCTCCTCCCCATAATGGTTGAATGATCACCCAGCTCTTCCTTGCATATGTGGGCATGAGATCAGCGGTCAGATTGGCAGGCTCAGGCTCACTTTGGGCTGTTACACTCTGAATTTAGTTTTAGTTAATATATAGAAGGGTTGATCAACAAGGGTTGATCTTCAAAACACCTGCTTGATTATCTCCAAAAGCCTTTACATTGTGACTTTGTGGGTTCGTGAAATTAAAAGTCCAATTGCACAGACTCAAAATGTTCTTTATTTCCACCAAATTACAGTTGGAACACTTGCAGATTACACAGAATTATGTAATGCACACAATTACAAT